>JMFS01052211.1:0-21239 GCA_000699545.1 Podiceps cristatus | reverse complement strand
GTTACCGTTTGGGGTTAAACCACGACATAAATCCAGTGAGAAATGCAGGTGGTTTTCCACTGAGGGCTGTGAACATATAAAATGGCACTGAACCCACTGATCTGGTGAAGTTTTGTTGAGTTTGAGTAAGGGCAATCTTGATGAAAGAGGAGAGATCACTTGCTGTCCTGTTGCTTGCTCGTAATCTTATACGATGTAATGATTCTCCTCTTGCTGAGTAGAGTGTGTGTATTTTTTCTTACTGTTCAAATGCCAATAGTATCAATTAGATGCTTTTTTTTGTTTGTTTTCTTTCTTTCCCCAAATCAAAGCAAATAAATATTTTGTTTGCATTTTTAGCCGTGAGTATGCTTTTGATCCATTTTTAGACTTCCTCTGAACCCTGCCTTTCTCAGCACTATCCATTAGCCAAAGTTTAACATTCTGGAACTTCCAGCCTGACTTGAAAGCTGTATGTTAAATTATGCAGCTGAATTCCATCAGTCAATTTCTCCTTTGCTGTCAAAACACAGCAGCTACATTTTTTATTGTCTGAACAAGCTCATCCCATATAACAGGCTGCAAAAACATCAGAGGAAAAAAAAAAAAAAAAAGATCAACATAGGACAATACTTCCTAATCGGGCCTACATTCAAAAGAGAAAGACACAAGGATTTTTTGTGATTTTTCTTTCTTTTGCAAAACAAAACAAAAAAATGTCTCTTTTGCATATCAGATAAGCCAGAAATTGCCAATTGCCTTATTTAACTTCTGAAAGACTAGAATCATTCAGAGCAAATTTCTGCTGCGAACAAAAAATACGCAAAGCTGCCTGTAGCAGTGTGGTACAGGTTATCTGACCTATCAGCTTCATAAAATAAAAGCTAATGAAGTCATGGCAGAAAAAGCCAACTGTTAGACATCAAACAATTGCAGAGTCTTTACCTCTGCAGAAAATGATTGTAAATTGCATGTTAGTATTATATGGATGATAGTTGTGCATGGCTATGTGTTTTTATAATATGCTAAAGCTACTGCTGCTGCAATTTTTTTCTAGGCTAGGTATAGAGAGGATCTACTATTCAAGTAATCTTAATGGTAGCTAAAGTGGGAATAAAATCCTTATAAAAACCACTATGGTTAGCTCACTTTAAGAAAAGAATTCAATCAGCAGCCCACTGGAATTACTTATGTTTTGACTAAGGTATTTGGCTCCTTTTATTGAACATTCCGCTTTCAATGCATATATCCCATGGATATAAAATGATGGATCTCTTCGGATTTTAAACCAGCGGCACTTTATATCATTAATAAATATTCATTTTCCTGCTATCCCTCCAGTGGTATTTCATCATCAATCATGGCTGAAATCACAGCTGTGAGAGCTGTTTATGCTTTACTGTTCTCCTCTACATGATTTGGCAGATACTTATGAAATTATTGAAGTGTGGAAGTAAAGGGGGTTTGGAGAGGAGGGAAGGGGGGGGGGGAGGGGGGGGGGGGGTGTTAAAAAAAAAAAATCTTCATGTCCGTATTTATTCCCGGAGCAGTACTGTTTTGTTTTGCCTTCCAAAGTACACATAAATCACTCCATTGGTCTCAACTGTCCTGTGGAAATAAAAATGATCCCAAACTGTTCAAGAATTACTCAGGGACTATTCAGTGTTCAATATGTCAGAGAAGCAAAGACAGACGCTCAGGAAGAGGAAGATTACAATCAATGAAGAAAAATCAATAGCGTGTAGAAGTTATCCTGCTGCCAGCATTGTCAGGAAAAGGCTTCTCCATTCCCCAGTCTCATTACATGTAGAAGATTATTAGAATCCAAGCAGCCAAAGTGAAGCTGTAATCATCTCCCCTTTGCTGTTTTTTTAATGTTCTTAGTTTAAATCAACATTTCACTTTGACTTAATAAACAAAACAACCTGTTCTTCTACCAATGTAACATTTTATATATTTGCTTTACCTGCCACTGTAAATGAAAAGAGATGAGATTAAAAATACCTTAAAGTACAGGTTGGAGAAGTTTGAACAATGACTGGAGCCTTTGGCTACAATATTTTCTGTTTTCTTGTTTATTTTTCCATCTGTGTGTTTTTCTGTCCCTCTGGCCAAACCAGTGGATCCTGGCTGCGAAGCTCTGCTTGTTAATGAGATAGCCATTTCTTGATTCTTCCCTGAAAATCAATTAACCAGCCAATGAAATCACTGGATTTTATAGAATAACGTTTGTGTGACCTTAAGGAAATATGTATGCTTTATTGTATCAACTGATAGAAAGAAATAACTGCATAGCTAACAACTATATCTTTCTGGCCCTGATTCAGGAAAGTAAATCCTTGTTTTGGAAAATGATTTAATGTATGCAACTGAAGTAATTGAAGGCATGGTAGATAAATATCTAAATGTCTTCCTGAATTTAAATCTGTATAAGTAGAAAAATAGTATCCATGTACAAAATATAGTAGATTATGCCTTAATATATTATACCTTTTAATAAAATACACACACACTCTGACATATAGCAGATAGTCTACATTAAAAACCTCATCTTCAGAAATATATGTCAAGATTAATTCCATAACCCTTCGCTTCCCAAGACCCTCTAAATTATGGTGACAACTGTTCGCAAACACAGATGTCCAAACTCATAAACTTCGTATTTATATGAGCTGGGATTGCTTGTGCGTGCAGGTGTTTGTTTGTTTCATTTATGAATATGCCAACTGTATGTACAAAATAGGGGCAATTTTTTAAGACAGCATTTGATAGAATTATTTCCAAATACCATCCTGTCATCATAGAATCACAAAACCATAGAATAGTTCGGGTTGAAAGGGACCTTTAAATGTCATCTAGTCCAACACCCTTGCCATGGACAGGGACACCTTCCACTAGACCAGGTTGCTCACAGCCCTGTCTAACCTGACCTTGAATGTTTCCAGGGATGGGGCTTCTACCACCTCTCTGGGCAACCTGTGCCAGTGCTTCACCACCCTCACCATAAAAAATTTCTTCCTTATGTCTAGTCTACATCTACCGTCTTTCAATCTAAAGCTATTACCCCTTGTCCTATCACAACAGGCCTTACTAAAACTTTTGTCCTTATCTTTCTTATAAGCCCCTTTTAAGTACTTTTCTTTGACCTCCCTTTTCTGGCTGACATACCTGTAGAGGCCCTTACCATTACTCTTTGCATCCTTTGCCAAGTTCAGCTGCAGCTGTGCTCTGACCTTCCTGACCCCATCCCTGCACAACTGGGCATCATCCTTCCCAGGACACCTGTCCCTGCTTCCACTGTCTGTGCATTTCCCTCTTGCCCTTCATTTTGACCAGGAGGTCTCAACTCAACCATGCTGGTGTCTTGCCTTCCTCACCTGATTTCTTACACCTGGGGATCAAGAGCTCTTGTGCTCTATGGAAAGCATCCTTAAAGATCTGCTAGCTCTGTTCTGCTCCCTTGTCCCTGTTGGCAGTTTCCCAGTGGGTCCCATTGACTAACTCCTTGAAGAGCTAGACGCTTGCTTTCATCACCATTATCATCACCATCAAGTCTGTTTCTAACACATCAGATATTGGCAGGAGATAACATGAGGTAAGTCAGCCTATATTTCTGTTTCAGAGAGGGCTGTTCTATGTCCAAAACCATATCATAATGGACATGATAAAAATTTCATTACCATATGCTTAATTCTGACACGTTATCTGAGTGCTTGAGTTTGTTTTCCCCAGATATGGGATTTTATTTTTTTTGCAGGCACTACTTACATTAGGATATTTAGTGATTAAATAACCTGAGTAATCTATTACATTGGTTTCTTGATTACTACCATGATTGTGTATGGAATATCCATCAATACTATAGGAACTGCCTGCAAACACCTGAAAGAACCTTGCTCCTGCCCTGAAGAATGAGAAGTCTGAATCATCTGCCTTCATAAATCCTATCAGAAACCCCTGAAGAATGATATAAAAGAGCTATCCTTTATTTGTCTAATCTAGAACCAATGAAAAGGTAGAGCTAATCCACAAAAACATAATCTTCAAACTCCAGTGAATGGCTGGTGTTAGTCCTAGATCTGATAACAAGAGCACATGGTGAATGCCGAACCTGGAACATATGGCATTCAGTTCAGCTTCTACAAAAATGAAATAAAATCAATTTTTTTCCAGGGAGGAAATCATAAACAGTGCTAAATTTCACTTTGCCACATGATCTTTCAAGCTACCTGCTAGGCTATTTGTCACTTTTGAGGGCTCTGGTAGCCAAAAAGTTAATTCTTCAGAAGTGAAACTCTCCAGCAGTTCTTGAAGTAATTGACTGGGATCTGGAAGTGAGTGATTTGTCTTGCCTGACAAGGGTATCCTTTAAGTTAAAAGAGAAAATGCCAAACAGAGTACTTTAGGCCCAAATGTTAGTGTTCATTTTCATAAAAGAAGCCTTTGAAATATAATATAATAATGAATTATATTTATTCCTAAATTCTCCTTAGTGAATGGACGCTAACTCAAGCACAGATGTCAATACTGTTGGTGTAGTAAAATGAATCCAAATCTTAATGTTATTTATTTGCTAACTTGACCAAATAGGATCTAGCCAGAACTGATGACTCTGTAATTATTTATTATAATATATTATAACATTTCAGCTAATTTTTCATAATGGGTGCTAAAATTTGTATTGTATTAGATAACAAAGATTACTTTTCCTGTTTATTTACTGTCTTATTAACTAATAAAGTAATGCACAAAGGAAATCTCTCAACTGATCTACTAAGAGCTATGAATCAAATGTGCATCTATCGAATTACAACGCAATTTTATATAATCTTACTTAACGTACTGTACATGAAAATACAGGACCCAGCTCTGAAAAGATCATTACATATATATATATAGGACCTACTCATATGATTTTCTCATATGAGGAAGAGTATGCAAAATTCTTTATCCAGTGATAAATTTTCAAAAGCATTGAAAAGCACTGGTATGCAATGTGCAGGATTCTCAAAAGAAATTGAGGCACCTGATCCAATTAAAATCAGTGGGAGTTAAGTATTAAGGCAATTTTTAAAATTATATTGGACATCTATCTAAATCCATAGATTCTTCAAAAGGCTAGTCCTCTGTAATATACTACAGACTTATCTGGAGAAAAGGCAGTGCCTGTTCCCATATGTAAATAAATAATATTTTTACCTTCATATCTTCCTTTGCCACTTCTTCCTTCATAATTTGTCCATTTTAGGAATCCCTCAAAATATATCAGTTCAGCACAGGGAAAAGGTTTTCCCTTCAGTTTACTGTATATTCACACTAAAAGTATAAAATATTTCTCATGTGCTCTTTGCATAATTGCTCTCTGTAATCAAGTGTTGCAGTAGAAAAGTCTCTGTTCATTAGTAGCGAATATTACATATACATACACATGCACACACATACACACACTTCATTTAAGCATATTAGCAGTAACATTAAATCAAACAAATATCTGCAAGATGTACAGGATTTAAGCCAAGCTAAGGACTTGTGTTTCTTGAAATTATGTAATGATAGTAGCTTTTAAAACCATCTCCTGGGCATTGTTTTCATGAATACAATTTTGAAGGAATATATATAAGTCACATCTTAAATGAGAACAATTTCTTTTTATTGCTTTTGCCTTAAATATAATAAAAAACAAACTAGAATATATTGAGTAGGAGAAGTCCCATAATACGAAAAACAATTTGAAGTATTTTTAGACTTGATTTTGGTTTTATTGTCAGAATGGACAATAACAGTTAAAATAATTCTTCATGACATGTATGAATACCATAAATATTGAGAAGTTATTTTAGTTTTAACCTCGTAGAATGATCCATAGTGAAAATTTAAATTATTATTGCACATCCATTATTTAAGCAATGATATTTAAAAATCTAGTGAAACCAACACATTCTGAACTTTAACATTGTTAGTGTCAAGTTTTTTTTAAAAAAACAGTCCCAATATGGAAGCATTGCATGCAAGAATTCCCAAATGATGGGCTGTTTAAATTTCAGGACAAGCATTGCTACATGACCTTCCTCTGCAATATAGCAGTATTCAGATACAGTCATGGACATTATTGCTCACTGATTCTTTTAAAGTTAGGAAAACTTACTTTTCCCGCTGTTTTTTATTTTACAGTTCAAGGAAATTCCAGTTTTGAAACATTTTGAGGCTGATTGAGATTAATTATGAAGCCACTGCAGAGAATGAAGCACTTGGTTAATGCGCTCTTGTTCTTCTTTGCTGCTTAGCTGGTGGGCTGCTACATCTTGATCCAGCTGCAATTCTCCAGCTATCATCATCTTTTACACAACTACCAAGCTTGCAATTCACCAATAATTAATGTAACCAAGGCGAAGCCTTTTGGCGGGTTGCTAAATAAAGCAAGCACAGCAGAAACCAGGGACAAAAATGGATGCCCTCAAGGTTAAGAGTGTTCTTGATAATAGAAAGAAGACTCCCTGTATTGAAGGACATATTGTAAATTTTTCTAATCCTTTGTATTATTTCCTTCTTCATATTAATTTCATTTCTGGCTTATCTTGATTCATCTTTGGACAGTTGCTTCAAACAAGCTTTCTATTACAACAGGAAAATAGTTTCATTGGCATATAACATAAGGAATATCTATCATTGCATGCATTCAAATGATTTTCCTCTTTAGTGATGATATCTCATGGTTCCTTCTAATAATTTTACAGTTATAGAAAGAGAACCTAATAAACACATCAAGACACGAGGTACAATTGCTCATAACCCTCTTTGTTATCCTGAAAGGAAGATTACATTACACTGATTTATGTCAGTACACTTTGCTCAATTCACCAGCTCCTTCAATGCGTTAATAATGTCCTGTAGTTAAATGTGCTCAGAGTTACTACGAGGTATGCAACAACATCAGAACCATTCTCCCACGGTTATTCAGAGAACTGCTGGATCTCTGCAAACAACTTTAGTAGTGTATTACATGATATCTTATTAAGATAGAACAAGATGGAGCTGTGGTGTTCTCAAACTCTTTGTCCAAGAAGTAGGGAGAAGGTAAAATATTTTTGGTAAAGTCATTTGTATCTGGTTATCATTTCTGAAGGGCACACTAGACTGATTTAATGTAGTATATATTGTCTAGTTTAAAATAATCTTTCTTAAAACTATTATATGTGTTCCCCCAGAGCTTTTATTTTTTAATTTTGCACCGTTGTTTTATTGCTGCATGAATGAGCCATATGAAAATTAAGCTGTTGCAATAGTACCATAACTTTAGTCACAGTTCCCAACTTCTAGGATTCAAAGAAATCTACATGATCTTGTGAAAGTATTTTGTAATTTTGGCTCAAAGATTTTCAGAGTCAACTCTGCTGATATCTCACATGGGTAAAGGCAAAACAGCTTAATGAACTATAGCTTTCTTCATACATTCTCTGAAATATAATTTAAAGTTTGAAGCAGCAGCAAAGAATATAAATGTTGAGCCACATTTGCAACAACTAAGTAGGCTGAAAGTAATTGTGTTACTGCTATTACAATTAATTATCCATATCTGTTCATGTTTCCACCAACGCCACCCCGTATTGTTCCCATCATGGTTCTGTCACTGTCTGACACTGAAAGCTCTCCATGGGTTAATATAAAGACTAGTATTTTCCTCGTTTCTTACTACTTTATACTATCATTATGGGAAAGTGTTTATGTGGGAAAAAAATATGTTAAAAAAAAAAAAAAAAAAACAAAAACTAATCTTTTCTGGAAAAAAAAAAAAGCAACATCTATCCTTTTCTGGATTTTCAGTATCTTTTTTTTTATTGGAGATAATATTTTCTGCTTTTTGTAAGAAATGCAAAAAAAAAAAAAATCATTCAGGTGTTGTTGAAGAGAAAACAAAATACATATTTCAAAAAGAGATTAGGCTGGTAAAATTGAAAACAAGAATGATAAAAGAATTAGAATACATAACTTGATTAGGAATATGAATCCTAATAATGAAGAATTACTTGAAATAATCACAATAAATATAATTTTAAAAAAGAAACCTAAGCCCCAGAAGGTTGTAGGAATGGATATAATGCAAATTATAACTAAGAAAGACCAAAAGGGAATTTTACTCTCTATTACAAAAATTTCCTTCTCTTTTTATTGTTAGTGACCATGTAAAATTTAGTTTCCCTAGAAAATGGATTATCATCTAACCAAGAGAAAAACAATTACTCAAGTTTCTATACTTTCTCCTTTTTTATAGTTTCATAAAAGGTAAGTACAACTCTAATGCCAATTAAAGATTTTTTGGTAATCCAAAGATATTGCAGGGAAAAATAATATGTATTTCTTGCATATCAGTGTCCATTTCTGCTGTGTGTGATACCATTAGACAACTCTTCATCTTCTGCTATACTGTACTTGTCTGTTCCCTTTCAGCTGAAGTTTATCCAAGATGCAGTTTTATTTATGTATTTATTATTGCTAATTTTTTTTATTATTAATTTTTCATTTCTATTTTTCAAGCACTGTGTCTGTGAATGAACAAAGTAAAACTGGACAAGGGGTGGGATTTTAAAAGATGTTCAATGTTTACAGTTTAAAATTTAGTAGATCATATGATAAAGCACAGACTCCAATGCACTCTTACCATTGATACGCAAAGAAACAAAAAGAAAGAAAGTGCAATTTGGTAATAATGAAAGTTCCTGAAACTCACAGGCAACTTTAAATCAGTCCCTGAGGGACTAACGAAGCAGAAGAACTGATGCATACAGTTGAAAAGAAATAGCTTAACACAATTATTAGGATTGTTTCACGCAGTAAGTCAGTATATTGAAATAACTGTTAAAATAATAGCAAGCAGAGATGGAACATTGCTATGAGAGTAGCCTGACAATTGGGAAGACTCGTGTAATTTTGACATGGAAAGTGGAATTACCTAATAAACTAAAATTTAATAAATAAATAAAAGATTAAACTTCCCAGGAGTAAAAACATGACAACAATCTTTAAGAAGAAAATTGGTATTTAGACAAGGAATATGGATCAAAGAAACATTAGTGTGGGCAGCTAACAAGTGAAGAGATTAAAAAACTGGGATTTGTAATCAACAGATACAGAAAAATGGTGGATCGCAAAGAACAAAGCCTGGAATTGTTTGTCTTACTTGTCTAGTTTATTTGCTGCTTCTGCTCTCTACAGCCTATGTGCTTAGCTGTCTCATAAAATCCTCTCATGCACTTAAATAAACTGTACTTTATTGTCCTGCAAGAGACACTTGGGCTGATGCTATTACTCCAAATGAAATCAATGGTAGAGCTACCATCAGCTCGATGGGAAGAGAACCTATGCCACTCTCATAAAACACAGAGAAAGAATTAGCACTGAGCCTGATCAATGCCTTTTCAAATCAGAACTTAGTGCAACACTCAATAGGTTTCCTGACTTGAGCAGATTGCTAAGTGCAGCTTCTTTTTCACTCACAGAAACAACATCTGGGCATTTCTGTGGCCTCTTACCCATACAAGGCCTTACCATTACACATTTATATTCCCTTTACTGTCTTGCAAGTTAACTTTTCCTCAGCTGAAGAGAGGAAACCACTTTCACTATCTTTCACCACTAAAAATATCCTGAGAAAGTAAATAGAAAATGAAGTTAGTCTTCATTATAGGAAGTGATGCTGCATCAACAAGATGAAATTTTTCAATGAGGACATAATTCCTAATAAATCTTCAAGCAACATGCTGAACAGCAGAAGAGAAGCCAATCTCATGATGAGTGGTCAAAGACGCAAATGTCATTCAGGCCTAAGTAATTCTTAGTGTTTTACAGTAGCTTAGAGTTGTTGCTACTCCAAAAAGAAAAGCAAGATCAGTATTGAGCAGGTAACAGCACCCAATAGCAGAACAGACCTTGTTGAACTTCTGAAAAACTGACTTACTCCATAAGCAGAAGGCACTAGAGGAATTTAATATTAACAGGACTTAACTGATTTTCTTATATTTATTTACTGCATGCATTACTATGTACCAAATAGATAACCACTTGTTTCAGTAGAATTCTAAATAAATGAATATTTAATTTTATTTAAAATATTTCTTGAATAATTGAATTCTTAGTGAAATTCAGAATAAAAATATATAGAAAGAGCTTTATATAAAACTAGGCAGGAAAATGGGTCCCTTTAGTCCAAAAAATATAATTATTCATCCATCCATCCATCCATCTTTAAATAACAAATTCAAAGGTAGCTTTGTGGTTCAGAAGTGATTAGTATGTAGACTGAGTGCTTCTGGTTCCTTTCTTTTTCCACTTCTATGATTATTCCACAATTCCAAACTATTTGTGAGTAGCACAAAGATTTTTAGGGGGAGTTGTATCAAATACTATTTTCTTTAAATTTCTGAGCCCTCAGACATTCCTCCCATGTCCATTTCAACTCCCTGTTTATCCTTCCTTTCCAAATAATTAGGCATCCAAAAAAAAAAAAAAAAATCATCTGTCTTTGTTTTGCAGAGATTTAATAAACTGTTTAGAAACAAAGAAATGGTAGATTGAAGTTTTTAAAGTAGCAGGTGATGCTCTGCTCATGCAAGAATCTTTTTCTGCTAGATTTTCTTTACATGCCTGCAGCTGTTACCTGTCATCATTAATAGAATAAAAACTTGCACATATATCTGCATACATACACACATATACAAAGCATGGAAACTAGTATTTCTAGAGTTTCTAATTCCACAATTCCCATTTGTTTATGAAGTTACTTTAAATAGATTATTTTAATTGGATGTTTACTTAACATATGTATTAGTACTTCTACGTGTGTAATAGTGCTAAGTTGTCTTAGAAGCATCATTTCATATCCGCATAGTGCATCCAACAAGTATATGACTATTTAATACGCTATTAAAATGATGTATGAATAAAAATGCTGAAGAATTATAAGTTTCAGAGATCAATATTTTTTTCCCACCTGCAGATGTTTTATCAAAACATAGTATTCCTACAGGATTCAGTAAATTTTTCCTTTCAGGAGAATCAACATTCTATTTTTTAAAAAGTCTAGTTTAATACAACAAACTCACTCTCATAAAAATATCGACTTTTTCATCCCAAGATTTTCAAGTCAGAAGGGCTTTTTAGCTTTTTTTTCCAATAAACTTTCAATATTTTAATTTTTTTCAAGTGGTTCAGAAAAGCAAGTAATTTCAAAATTTCTTCCAGAAGATAATTCCACTGTTCAAACAGTTCAGAAAAAGTCAGGTTGATAAGCTTATATAAGTTAATGGCTTATATAAAAGTGAAGTTTAACTTAAAACTGCAATATCATCTCTTTGCATTAGCATTACCTTGTCAAAAAGTAGTAAATCTGGGCATGTATGACTTTTTAGGCACAATATAGAGTTACAGATTTTATATTTCCTTCCTTTAACCAGTTTTATACTGACTTCAGCACTTAAAAGCTTATCTCTTTGGCTTTACTGGAGTTGCTTCTGAAATGTACGCATGTGAAGTGACAGAAAAAAATCAGGCTTGTCCTCTCAGGAAAAGATAAGAATTACTGAGACGAAGTGTGGTTTATTGCCCATCCTTAGAGCCCCGTCTCCAGACTCAGAAACAACAACATCCAGAGTTAACCCACAGGCCTGCACCCTTTGTTACTTTCTGCTGATTAGATTCTCCAGCCTTATTTCACTTCCACCGTCGCATCGCCTAGATCAAATGACAACAGAGGCGGACTCAAGGTATTGGTCAGATCTCTCCTCACATCCGATGCAAGTGTCATGCCGTACCAAATGACACCACAAGCAATTTCAGCTGCAGGCTTTGCTCACAGCGCTAACAAGACAACACTCATGAAAACAGGAAAAAAAAAAATATGCACAAATATAATTTCCTTCAGGCAGGAGGATGACAGACATTGTCTGCAGGACTTGGTTTCCTTAGACCCAGTTCCACCCCAAATAAACTGAGCAGCCTGCAACATATCAGAGGTTCATTTCTCTGCCTCTGCTTGCAGAGCTCTATCTTATGGCAATTCCAATGCTGAGAAGTCCAGAGCAGAGGGTGATGCTCAGCGGATATATTTACATGTCAGTACCCCCCAAAATACCTCTCCAGCTCACAGCCTTCTCAGAGCGGCAGTGCTGGGTCTGATCTGGAAATAATCCAAACATTACAGTATTTCTTCTTTTTATAGGAGATGATTCATCATAGCTGTCCAGTTGTTTTTCCAACTAGAACTGAAATTCATTATGTGTTTTTTTTCTTTTATGTCCCACAGCCCTTTGTAAAGGGACATCAATACATTGAATAGTTAAACACTGAAAAACATTGATGAATTTGGTCCTTTGTATCTTTGTTTTACTAATATAGGTGACTGCCCAATCCCTCGGGGCCTGAAAAGGCCCTGTTGTGCTTACAGTGTCCAAAAATACCATGAAAGAAGGAATAGAAGTGATATAACTACATGAAAATGCCATTGTGGCAACAGTAATGCCTTTCTGCTCCTGTCCAAGCCTAAGGTAAAACAGGTTCAATCGGAGCCATGTTTGAGACTGGAAAGCAGACACCTGGTTTCTATAGCTGAAGCAACCCAAATTAAACCAGTAGGAAAAAATTAAAAACCATTTTCGGAAATGTTGCTTGGCACTAAATCAAAACCTGGGAAAAAGGGAAATACGAGCAACTCAAGAGTTATTATTCTCATATGGGTCTGCAGAGAATGGTCTGAACATAATATTCTCCTTCCCTGAAAGGGTTGTCAGGCACTGGAAGAGGCTGCCCAGGGAGGTGGTTGAGTCACCATCCCTGGAGGTATTGGAAAGACGTGTAGATGTGGTGCTTAGGGACATGGTTTAGTGGTGGGCTTGGCAGTGACAGGTTAGTGGTTGGACTTGATGCATCTTAAAGGTCTTTTCCAACCTAAACAATTCTATGATTCTATGATTCAATTTAATTTCTATCAAGAAACCAAAATGTTACATTTAACTCAAGAATGACAATTTTTTGCTTTGACCGAGATACCTGGAAAATATTTTTGTTTTTTCCTTGAGCTTCTCATTCCATTAGAACATTCCATATGTGGTCTTCTTATTTTATTTCAGAAAAGAAAACACTCTGGGAATATCATGATTTCCTGCAAATTGGAAATTCTGAGCTTCAAACTACTGGATAACTACTATGTCATAATAGGGTAGGGACCACAACACTAGCCGAGTGCTATGTAAGAAAGCTTTCACCAAGCTGTGAAACTACATATCTCCATTTTTTTTCTTCTTATTTTGGGTTTGTTTTTATTTGGGGCAGTTTTGAGGAGTGTTTTCAAAACCAGCATTGGAAAAGAATGTTAGGAAGTGGCTATTACAAAGGGTTGCTCTCTTCAGGCAGGATTAAATATGTCATTGTCCTTGTAAGAAGAGTATATCTCCAGCGTCTTGGCCAAATTCCAATTTGAGAAATTGCATTCTGCCTACCTAAATTTTCTCAGCAGTTGGAATGGATATAATATTAAGCAATATCATGCATTGTTAGGGATCTGGTAAACAACACTGTCCTTTTCCTTTTTGGAAAGCAATGCTCAGTGTACCTCAACCACCTGACCTTGAGAGGTGCTAGGCACTGGAGCTCAAGAGGAATCATAGAATCATAAAAAGGTCTGGGTTGGAAGGGACCCCAAGGATCACAGAGTTCCAACCCCCCTGCCACAGGCAGGGACACCAACCTCCAGGCCTGGACCTACACGAGGTTGCCCAGGGCCCCATCCAACCGGGCCTTGAACACCTCCAGGCATGGGGCATCCACCCCCTCTCTGGGCAGCCTGTTCCAGCACCTCACCACTCTCTCTGTAAAAAACTCCCCCCTAATATCTAATTTAAACCTTCCCTCCTTCAGCTTCAATCCATTCCCCCTTGTCCTGTCATTTTCTACCCTTTTAAAAAGTTGGTTCCCCTCCTGTTTGAACGCTCCCTTCAGGTACTGGAAGGCTGCAATGAGGTCCCCCCGCAGCCTTCTCTTCTCTAGGCTGAACAAGCCCAGCTCCCTCAGCCTCTCTTCGTAGGGGAGGTGTTCCAGCCCTGGGATCATCTTCGTGGCCTCCTCTGAACCCTCTCCAACAGTTCTACATCTTTCTTGTACTGCGGGCCCCAGACCTGGACACAGGACCCCAGGTGGGGCCTCACGAGGGCAGAGTAGAGAGGGACGATCACCTCCCTGTCCCTGCTGGCCACCCCTCTGCTGATGGAGGAATGATGAGTACTGAACTCATCCCAGCAAAGGTTCAACATTTGCAGGATCAGGCTCCTAAAGCAATTATTTGGTTTTATGCCTGTGAAGGCTTTGTGTCATCTTACATAGAGGAAGTGAAATGATTCCTGTTAACATGGAACTTTTATATATACAATTACAGTAAAAAATGCCAGAGCACTGTGTGAGTCCTCTCTCCTTAGGTCGTTAAGGCCCACTAACCAGTAAAACAAATAAGCAATTTAAATAGCAGTCTTTACTGGATTCTCAGATGATAGACATACATAACAAATGGGAGTTGTAGGAACAAAACATTTTTTTTTGAGCATCAGTAACTCATGACGTGGAATTCTGTACCACTCACTTGGAATTAACTCATAGAAGTATCCATCAGATATCACCATACAGTGCTGCATACATATTCATTTAGCTTTCAGTCTTCTGCACCTCATACACACAGACAAAAACACACACACATATACACACGCACACAAACACTTCCTCTATTTTTCATCCTTCAAAAAGGCTCCTTGACTGGAAAACCATATAAAGTCAGTTCATTCCTTTCTTTGGAAAATCTAAACTGAAATGGTAAAGAAAACCAAGGTTCCTCTCAAGTGATTTTTATCTTCAAATGCATGTGCCTGGAGGATGCTGCACAGGTGGAAACACTGGAGGAATGAAGAAGACTGTTGCTATTTCCTTTGTGGGCTAAATAAGGGAGTCAGTCAGCAAATAACTGCATGGATAGCTGGTGGAGAAAAGAGTGACCTTGTGTGAAGGGCTGATGCCTTCATATGATTCCCAGGTGCTGGATCCCCTGCTAATGTCTGTCAGAATGGTTCAGGCACCTCTGTATTAATAGGTTAAGACTATGTGATTTAGCACAAAGTCACAAAGCTAAACAGAACTCCTTCATTAACTTTTCAGAGAGCTCCTCGCTGTGCCGACCAGTCCTTCGGAACTTGCTGTATCCCCTTTCTGCCTGTCATTTGTTGACCTGACTCCACCACAAAACCTTGTATCTTTTCAGAAGCCCTCCCAAGGTGGATATTAGAAGTAGTGAAGGCCTGTATAATTAACCCGTTTCTTTTATGGAAACTTCCTTGTGCTGCTAATGACTTCCCCTGGCCAGGAAAGCTGCATGGATCCCACAACCAAATCTAGAAGTTCTAAGATGGAACAGATTCAAGTCCACTGAATCTGTTGCCATACCATAGGCTTCTCCCTTACCTACATATAACGTTCTCCATTTCCTACAAGGACAGGATGAATTTCACCTCACCTGATTGCAGACACCCAGTAGATGGATGTCTAATACTTGCTAGTCATTTTGGACTACTTGATTTTAGGAAACAGTATGGAAGAAGAAACCCACTGAACATATGGTAACCCTTTAATTACAACATACAAAAAGGAGTGGGATGAAAAAGTAAATTTATAGGCTTGCGGTACTTTTTAAAAGTTGAAAACCCCAACATTTTTATTCAGAATCAAATTAAAATTTTTGAAATTTTACAGAGACTGGAACATTCATAAGAGATCAATTTGGAGCAGACTGAAGTAGTGTATGCTAACATTAAAATGAAATAGTTTTACTTTTAAAGAATATTCTGAAGTGGAAGATCAAGCTAAATAAACTAATTAAACCAAAGATATCAAAACAAAGACAAGGAAACATTTTACTTAGAAGATTTTAGAAAGTTGGGGAAAAAATGTCAAATATTTTTGTGTTTTTAAAAGTCACATTTTCACCCTTAAAATGTTATTTAAACTAAATACACTGGAATATGATATTGCATATTAGGCTTCTAAAGGCAGATAGTGTTACTTTTATAGTATTCAAACTTACTTTTTTCATTTTAGAGATGATTCAATGAATTCTGATACCTAAAGATGGAGGAAAGCACCTATCATATAACATAACAAGAACACATGATTTAGCAGTTTAGACTCATGTACATCTTGCTGATTTGATCAAATGTTCTCTTTTATGTCACATTAGTATCTTATTTCTAGTAGATGGATGGCAAGTTGAGGATGCAACCAAGTAAAAGAAGAGTAATGTAACTTGAATAGCCTGAAAAACACAGAGGAAAGCATAGATTTGGGAGCAGAACCAGGGAAGAATATTTGTAACCCAAGATGATATTCAACACTGAATTGACAGCCTTCACCTTTTGTAGTATACTGTTACAGATGCAATAAAACAGAGCTTCACACATAATCCCAAGGAATCTGGAGAATCAGAAAATTAATGAATAGTTTAAAGAGAAATGAAAAAGGACAGAAACCTGTAATACTCTGAGGCAGATACTCTCAGTGCATGGTTGCTACGTGTATGAACTGTGCTTTTCTCTCTTCCCTCCGTTCAAGTTTTAGGGAGATGATTTATGATGTTCAAGTTTCATCGTTGCTTTGTCTTAGCCAGGGAAAAAGTAATTTAAATAAAAACACAAATCCTGTGCTAACATACATGGGCACATGTGAATGACAGTCACACAGACTTAATCTGACTTCCTGAAAACAGTGAAAGACTTCACTGATCCCATAAGGATATTGCTCATATTGAAACCTTTATTTAGCCAGCTTTGATAAAAAAAGTGTTAACTCTGAGTTTCTGCTAAACTTTATTGCATAGCTTTATGATTTCCTGATGTGTATAATTCTTTAGTAGCTGTTCACAGTCTACTCAGTCACGAGGATCCTCTCATGCTGTCAGAAGCTGAATGCCAAAGTTCATGGGCGACCTCAAAGTTCATCTCCTGATCAGCGGCTGACAATAACATTTTCAGAATGAGTACAAGACTGTGTGTCTGAAATTACATACCAAAATATGCCAGATAGACGAAAAAGAATATGCCTGTCCTCAATGGTAAAAATGGACCTATAAATTATTGAGTGCCAAAAAATGAGGCAGATGAAAATCAGAGATAGTACTAATGTTTAGATATCCCATTCGTATTTGAGACCACTGTAAATCGTAGAGTTCAGAGGATATAACCAGACAAGCATGTCTAATAACCCTGTCAGTAACACATGAACTTTAAAAATAAGGCCCCAGCTTCAAAAATTTAATTAATTTTTTCATAGTTTCTCCTCCACACACCAAGAACTTGAATCCTGAAAGTATATGATATATAAAAGTATATGATATATAAAAACTATTTGAGTTCAGTCACTGCTCCCCTTTCACCTTTGTTATTCCACTCATAGCTGTATCACCTGGAGGGACTGGAAAACAGAATAGACCAGCCCTACCGAAACAGGTAAGTTTCAGCCATTAAAAACAGCAGCCATATATTTGTCAAATACAAATCCTTGCAGCATGCCAGATAGAACCAGTCATTCATGCAGGATGTGTGAGGCTAAATAATATAATTGCCATATTATAATATATAGGTCCTCACTGTGGCATGACAGCCTATGTGGAGCCTCAACCACACAGCAGGACTAATTAAGAAGGCAGATGAAGACTAGTGCTAGCAAAAATTGCAATAAAGGCATCACTTTTTTTCTACCTTCCATTTCTTACAGCCAATGGGAAGAGAAAAATTCACAGTGTGCACCATATTAGCCCATACGTGCATGCTAAGAGAAAATTCACTCCCATTACTGCATGGCGGGTGTGCATCCATGGCGACAAGTTAGGATTTAAGTGCTCACCATTAATTGTATAATTCTTATCCCACAGCTGTGTGGAGCTGTATAATCAAGATTTCATCTATAAGGTGAAATTCACCCCTGTAGATAAAGCTGGAAAACAGATCATACAACACAAGCATCCTACTTACACCTTCAGAATTTACATTCAGTAAATGTATTATCAAAACTTAATTATGTGTTTATTCTGTAATCAGTGTAATTTGGGGGCTTGAGTCTGCATTTTTTGTGTACTGAGTTCAACCAGTGGGAGATAGATGTGCAAATGGAGGAAATGTTATTCTCTCAAAACCGGTATATCTAAGATTCATTTCACCTAACTTTAAAGGTTTTTAAAAGCTAAGTATCTAGGATGGGGTTTATTGCTTCATGTCATCTAGACAGTAAAAAGTAGGTAAAACCAATCCCCTCTTGAAAGTGCCCATTTCTCTTCAGTGGCTATTGAAGGACCCTGGAATGACTAGCTCAGATGGAATGTCTGCCACTGCAGATGGCTGTAGTTGGTTGAGATCATAGAATCTATTCTATGATAAACTCTTCAGTGGTGCCCAGCAACAGGACAAGGGACAATGGGCACAAACTGAAACTCAGGAAGTTCCATCTGAACATGAAGAAAGTAATTCCTCACTGTGAGGGTGGCAGAGCCCTGGCACAGGCTGCCCAGGGAGGTGTGGGGTCTCCTTCTCTGGAGAGATTCAAAACCCACCTGGACGTGGACCTGCTCTGGGTGATCCTGCCGTAGCAGGGGGTTGGACTAGGTGATCTCCAGAGGTCACTTCCAACCCCCACCATTCTGGAATTCTGTGATATAGGACTTGTAGGAGACCTGTGCACACCTGGAACAGCACTGGGAATCAAGCGGAGGGTCTTCAGATATCTCAATTGTCACTAGGTGCCTATGTTTAAGGAACATAGGTGCCCGGGGAAGTGGTGGAGTCACCATCCCTGGAGGTGTTTAGACTATGTGTAGACATGGCACTTACGGACATGGTTTAGTGGCAGACGTTGCAGTGTCAGGTTAACGGTTGGACTTGATGATCTTAAAGGTCTTCTCCAACCTAAATGATTCTATGATTCTAAATGTATTGAGCTCCTAGAGTTAAAAGAGGTGAGTCTCCACATATGTATACATGATAAAAAGTGTCACTAACGCTACATTACTTCCCCAAGTTTTATTTTATGTGAACATGCTCATTGATGGTATTTCAAAGACACTCAGTTACAAAGTCTGTCTTAAGGTAAAGTTCTTTTAAAGAAGTGCAACTTGAAACTTGCAAACGTGTTTAGCAACACGATTTTGCACCTTTATCATAGAAACATAGAATGTTTTGGGTTGGAAGGGACCGCTAGCGGTCATCTAGTCCAACCCCCCTTACTTTTTAACTAAATATAACCCAGTAAAATATTATCAGCTATATTAGAAATGTGCTTTATTTCTCTGGTATTAACCTGCAAAAAGTATCACCATAAAGGCTAAGACCCAGCTAGGTAGAGAACTTGTCCCATGAAAAGAGTCTGGAAAGCCAAGACCTTATGCTTTGCTTATGTCCAGTCCTGTCCAGGTTGTTTCTAGGTGTAGGAGTCAACATTCAAGTGGCTCCACGTGGATCAGTAAGAAAGACATGCAAAGCTATATATGCTGCACCCTGCATATCGCTCTTCACGGTTGCCTTCCTGCACGCTGCTATTTCATGGTGCTGGGTTGCTTTCCCCTTCAATCTCCTAGCAGAACTTTTGCTATAGGATTTTTTTTTTTTCTTTTCTTTCCAGATGGTCCTTGGGCAGAGGAGAAGTTTTGAAACTACTGCAGCCTTTAGAAGCTCTGTCGCATAGCACCCAACATTTGAGTGAATTTCAAACGGGATATATAGTGATTAGCAACAAAAGGTATTCTAAGAAGCAGAAGAAATACACAGGAAAGGTATCACTGAGCAGGTACAGTTCTACTTAACTGAAGACAATGAGGGTCTGTCAACTGACTTTCATTGAAGACCTTGACACCTGCAATTAATCTTCAGTTGTTCACTAGGTGACTCTGAAGTACAGGGCCTACTTAA
Organism: Podiceps cristatus; assembly: GCA_000699545.1. Lineage (NCBI taxonomy): Eukaryota > Metazoa > Chordata > Aves > Podicipediformes > Podicipedidae > Podiceps > Podiceps cristatus. The sequence continues at coordinate 1,284 of JMFS01052211.1, read as the reverse complement.
ACTAAGACACTAACACCTATGGTCAGCGCAGGACAAAGACTCTTCCAAGTGCCTTTTGCTTTAAGGTAGTCACTCTCACCTCCGATTGATTGGTAGCTGGGGACTTTCAACAGCCTAAACAAGGAGTTCAAAAGCTGTGAAATGTTTCAGGTCTTTTTCAAGGTAAAATGTCACATCTACTTATCATTAAAAAAGAAAGTTTTTTCTGTTGGTGAGCTCAATCCCCTGACAACAGCTGGAACTCAGGAAGCAGAAAAAAAGACTGAGGTAAACAGGTAGAATTAAACTGTAAATATAAGGTAATATAAATGAGGCCAAAATCCATTTATTTCAAGAAAAGACAAACGAGTCACCCTAAGGAGCATATTTGGCTCATTTCTTTTTTTTTTTTTTTTTTAGATATATATTCAGTAAAATATAAAATCTTTGTAAAAATGTAAAATATGAATGTAAAGTGTTACATTTTGTAAAAATGTAGCAAAAAGTAATAGTGCAGCTGGGTCAGACTTGACATACAACATAACTCTTTAACACTCTCATAAACATTGTCTATCTTGTTTGAATCTTTGATTGTTTAGCTCATTATAATACTATACCGAAGGTTATTCTTAGCAACTCTTTAATAAATAAACACTGAAAAATGACAGAACAGTATATTCTGATTAAATTGTGTTTTGTTCCTGGTAAATTTGATTAAATTCGTGAACAGATACACACAGATACATATAACAAAGACATTACCTATTTACTGACAGACTGAATACATTCACACTCAAAAAATCTTTTTTTCTGGGAATCAGAACATTATTCTTTTTCCTCTAGGTGTTCCTGTTCCCCCTTAATTGCTTGGTGCTTTAGGGCTCTAACTTCAGTACCCATTAAGCATTTGTGTTGCCCACGGGGTTTAACCTGATTGTGGACAGCTTGATGTAAACTTTAATGTTAATGCTTTATTGTGTAAGTATTGTGCAGTTTTGCATTGATATTTGTTGTGGCCTGACCCTGGCTGGCTCCCAGGTGCCCACCAAAGCTGCTCTGTCACTCCCCCTCCTCAGCTGGATCCAGAGAAAAACCTGACAAAGGGCTCATGGGTTGGGATAAGGACAGGGTCACTCACCAGCTACTGTCATGGGCAAAACAGACTTGACTTGCAGAAGCTAGTTTAATTTATTGCCATTCACAATCAAAGTAGGACATTCACAATCAAAGTAGGATAAAGAGAAAATAAAAAACTATATCTTAAAATACCTCCACCTCACCCCTCCCTTCTTCCTGGGCTCAGCT
>KL267777.1:0-57177 GCA_000699545.1 Podiceps cristatus | reverse complement strand
CCCCAAAAAAAAAAAAAAAAAAAGAAAACAAAAAACAAAACAAACCAACAAAATAACCCAGGAAGGAAAATCAGTATCCTTTGTCATTGTACAGTCCATAACAGTTATGGTTTTTTTACAGTGACACTCTGATACACATACATACAACTAGGAATCTTTCCCCTTCTAAAATACTAAAATGCTTAAGGCCTACCCTGAACTTTTCAACTCATCTATATGTGTCTTTGATGAGGTTATATGTCTGTTGTGGAGCTTCAGCAAGATCATCTCTGCCCTCCCTTCCAGCCTTCAGACAGCTTGGACACATCTGACTGGGAATGGCTTTGAAATGGTATTTTTTGCAAATGAATTTTTTGAATACCCCTTGCCTATCCTTGCAAATCCTGCTTCATCCAATGCATGTAGAAATTCTCCACTAAAGCTCATACACATACATATACAAACCTTTGAGCTTTTTAAGCTAAACAGCAGGATATTTTATTTGCATGGATTTAAGGTGTAAAAAACCCCAATTAAGGTTTAAAAAAAACCAATTAAAAAAAAAAAAATAAAAGACACACACCCCAAAACCAAAACCAACAAAAATAAAACAGGTAGAATGGAAAAATTTTGTTAATGGTAAGCAAATTAAAAATTGTCCAAATGATAGGTATGGCTATGAAGACAAGCGACAGGCTGAATAATGTATAAATCCAGAGAACCTCACCTGCACAGGTAGCATGTCCACAACTCTTCTGTTACCCTTTGCACTTAAAAAAAATCTGTTCAATCCTGTCTTCTAAATCTTTCTTCACATGAGTACTCTTAGGAGAATCCTATCTGTGATATGAATCAAGCATACTTTTTGGTGGTCTTAGAGAAAATCCATGGAGTCTAATAATTATAAGATTTAATAAAAAAAATCAAATCTTTCTTTTACATTATTTAAAACCTTTTGGTAATACTATATACAGAAAAAATATACCTGCCAACTCTTTTCTTGTTCACTTAAGAATCCTCTGGATATATTATTATTAATTTAAGCCTTTCCTACATAACTATTCCTTACAGAAGAAAACTTGCATATAAATAACTCTCACTATAAACTGATATGAAAGTAAGTTCTATAAAATGAAACCCATTACAGGGATATAAATCTGATCTAGGAAACACACATGTGGCTGTATTCAAATAAATAGCCTCATTGCCTGCAAACTTACATAGTAAATACTGTGGAATTCAATTTTATATAAATACTAACAATTTAAGCAATAACTTTGTGATTTCTGAGAGCTAAAAAACTACTTTGGTAAGAAAAAAAAATAAGAATAGTGCATAAAAATGTGGTGTGATACTGTGAAAGCTGAAATCCACTGCAAATACGTTGGATATATTACAAGGAAAGAGGCAGAGCATGGCTTTTCAAAACAGTAACAGCCCATACATAGACAAGAGCAGCTGTGGTTTATTCCTTCACTGTACCCACAGACAAAGTTTCACACTTAACCGCCCCATACCACACCATTCTGCGCTTCCATTAAGATATTTAATTTCAGGGACATTTCATAAAAGCAGATGGTAAATCAAGAAGTATTTTATGACAATGGTTTGCAAGTAAGCGATGGTCTCTAGTCTTCCAGGTGGCCCCCACAACTACTTCTGTCACAACAGCGAAGCATCTGTCGTTCGGCAAGCAGTGACACGTACTGTTTGTCGTAGCCTGGGTCTGGTTTAGAGTTTCCAGCATATTTTCTAACCCTCTGCAGTAAAACAAAACAAAACAAAACAAAGCGAAGCACATTTCTGTACAGCTGCTCCGTATAGCTTTTGATTAAATCTAACCATGATCAAACTTGCTAACGTGTTAAATAAGAAAGCTGAAATAAAGGGTATAGCAAAACTGTGAGCTGTGCCATGAACTGAAGGGATAAGAAATGTGAAAACTGAAAGGAATAGGACTGTTTTTTTCTTAATAGCTAATTATAGAATCTAAGTTTTAGGTTTGAAAGCTTTAATTCTTATATCTATAAAAGATGTCTCCATCTAGAAAGTCAATACTAAAAATGTACTTGAAAAAAACCCCAAAGGCCATGTAAATTTAAACGAAATTACTGTCTTGTTTTCTTGAGATTGACTGTCTTACTTTTAAGCAATCTGCACTGCAGAGATGACTGGCACTGTGAGAGGTGAAAAAACCCTGCAGTTTTATGATTAAAATATGTATTTTATCCTCTATAGGAATGTATAAAAGGAATGTATAACTTCAAATTAAATTTTCAAAGAGAAAATAAAAAAACAAAAAAAAAAGGGGGGAAAAAAAAAAAAAAAAAAAAAAAAAAAAAAAAAAAGGACAGTTTGAGAGCATGCTGTCATTCCCGGGTAAATACTAAACTGATTTGGCTTCCTGTTACAAAGATCTACATATGTAGTTTAATTGGTGTTTTATAAGTACTTGCACAAGATTAGGCACAACCTTTGAAATCATTAAGCAGCACCACCCATTTATTTTGTTGTATTCTTTTTCTCTGCTTATTCTTTTTATGCCAGAACAAGAAAGTGGAGAGACTAAGTTAATCAAAACAAAAATAAATCAATTCAGAAACAGAATAAAATTTATTGTGAAAAAAAAAATAATGCAGATATACCTTTGTTAATTTCTATTCTCTCTCTCTCCTCTTCATGCTCTTTTTTTTTTTTTTTTTTTTTTTTTTTTTTCAATAGAAGCTCTACACTTTTCCCGGAAATGCACATATTCTGTTTATATCAGCAGAACATTTTAATATCACTTCATTAAGCATGAAAGAGTGCTTTTTTAAATCATGTCTCTGTTCATGATCTAATTACATTCCCTATTACATTAAATGGAGGCTGCTAATGTATAATATCCAACTTTGTTCCCCATGGCTTCTGACAAACAAAATCACTACTGTATTCACATTAAAAATAAATCAAACACATTATTTTCAGGGTTGCAACATTATGAATTGCCATAGTCCCCTGGTGGTCTTCAACAACAAACTTAACAATACAGCATTCAAATAATAAAGCAAAAGGAAGAAATGGAAAGGGTATTTTATAGCCCAGGATAATATGTTTTACCTATGTTCTTTGCATACTTTCTTCAACATTACTGTTAAACAGTAAATTCACTAAAGGTCTCTGGGTGACAGTGTAAACTCATGAAAACAGTTACATAAACATTCTAAAAAGATGATAATGCACCTATATAATTCTAGTCTTTTTAATACCAGCAGGGCTAAAAGTGTCTAGTAGAAACACTATATATTTCCTACATTTTGCTTTCTTAAATCTATATATTGTATTATATTTTTTAAATACAAGTGCATCTGAGAATTTTGCGCTGTAATGCAAATTAATTTCCTTAAAATAGTCAGAATATGAATTATCTACTCAGTTTCTTGAGATATAGAAGAACATCCACAAATGAAGCTGAAAATTTACCTTTTAATTTATAAAGGCTAAAACCCCTGGAATCTATGCAAGCTTCTGCAGTAACCTCAATCAAAGAAGAACCTACACACTGTTTTACCATAAATGTGTTCAAGGAAGAAAAATATATTCCAGTTAATTCGATTTTCATTTGTATTGAAGTATACAAAAATCTTTTTTCTGTGAGGCACTTAATATTATTTCCTGCACAAATATCCAATCCTTGTCAATCAGCGTATGGTACAGCATAAAGGCAAACGTTGCTCCAGTGTCATTTTCATTTACCTTTCAATTTCAAATTTCTGATGTTCGGCTTTTGAAAGCGTAATGATTATTTACTTGAACCCAGGAAACTGGAAGAGCAGACAGGCTTTACGAAGCCGAAAGATGATTTGGGGCACGCAATTATTCGTACCATGGCTTCGTTATCTTCTTCTCCCTCTTGTGGCCTCGGGTAGTAAGAGCATAGCAGATACGGCTTCGACACAGAGCGCGGTGATAACTGGGGGGAAAACCAAGACTTTGGGGGAAGGTGCCATAGGATCAGCTGCCACCCTGGGGCTGGAGGTGTATGGGCAGCCCCGTCCCCGCCACCCGAGGGGACACGGGGACGATGGCGATAGCGATGGCGGGAGCAAAGCCACTTTTGTGATGCTCACCTGTGTGGGTCCCACGGCACAGCGGGGAGCTGGTCACCCTCCCCCAGCTTTCCCACAGAATTAAGCCCCGTTTTTCAGCGAAGGGCTTCACAACCAACTTTGCTATCTCCACCAACGCCTGAAGATCATTGAGGTAGTTTCGAGGCATAGTTGCCCACTTTGGTTGCACAAACCAGTTCTTTTCTGTGCTCTCAACAGTAGTAATGACAAAAATAAACAACATTAAAGTGCTTCTTTTCAGCCATAGGAAATAAGCATTTTAATGTTAAGACTTTAAGGCCACAAATTGGCGGCTATAAATATTGTACTGCATGCAAAGTTCTGCATATGCCATCTGGTGACCATGTGATTAGTGCATCTATGGGGCAAAAGAAGAAGGAGGGGGGGTGTCTTGTCATGCCCTTATTTATTTTCTGTGCTCAACTATGCACTCACTTAAAACCTTGCCATATGCTAGAGCATCTGTTATAGGTAGAATTCTTTTGTAAATTTTCTTTTTTAAAATTGAGTCGATTTTGCCCTTTAGAAGCCTACACTCCGAACAGTACTTCAGAATGACATTTACTGCAGACCAAATTATTATTTTATTAGGAGCTACAGTGTCTAGTTTGATCAAATAGCAAAATTCTGATTTGGAAATAAATTAGCACCATAAGATTTATAGTACTGAAACAGTCAAATCATCTCTTTTTGCTTATATCCACTGAAGGAGATATGATTAATTTAAACTCTGTTTGTACACGTATTCCTACACAGAAATGTTTAAGTTGATTTGTATTTTCTTCAGTGTGTTAGTATAAAAAAAAAAAAAATACTTCTTTGCCTTAATAGAAAGAGATGCCATGCAGCAGTTACAAATGTGAATAGCAAATTCTGTGCTTTATTGGCCCAGTGCTCATATACGCATAATCATCATTTAGTTTACAGAATATTGCTCAAGGCAGTCTCGTGCAAGTAATATGCCAGTATGCCATTGGGAATGAAACCAAGAATACAACAGTTTTTGCGGCTTTTCATCGTGCCTTATAAAGAGAAGGTTAAGCTAAAATTGGCTCTGTAAGAATAATAAAAGTATACTAAAAATACCCTCATTTTTAGTCACACTTTCTGTTAAAAAAAAAAAAAAAAAAAGGGTTATTTCTGTAGTCTACACTTGCTTAAAAAATCCAGTGAAGTCAACAGGAACTTCATCTATTGATAATGCAGGACCAGCTCCCATTTTCACTGCTCCAACTTTTCCAGGAACATTTCTATTCTTTTGCTGACTGACCTAAGCGTAAACTGTAACATCAGGCTTTAAAGAGGACTGCGGCGGCTTTGAAAGTGTCCTATTTCAGAGCATATCAACCACTTCTAACTATGATAATATCCTACTCCTGCTATCCTTCTCTACCCCAAACAGCTTACATGGGTACACATTTTTATGTTTTGCACTATTCAGTAGGGCAATGCTGTCTTACTGAACTTTTCCCCTCTTCCAGAACTCCAGAATTATGAAGACCGACACATCGATGTCACTGTCGCTGTGTTATCCTACTTCCCAGCATTAATTTCATGCACCAGATCCCATGATGAACCTGGCCTGTGCCACTTCTCAATATTTATGCTAGGTCAAGGTGGCAGAATTTAATCTTGCAAAGCTAGCTCAAAAAGGGCATACCAGCTGCTATGTCTTAGTAAATCAGATAACAGCTATAGATCTAAAGAGGGAATGAGACAGAAGTAAGTGAGATTATTGTCTCTGTTTAAATCCTGTGTCCCTTCCAACCATTTTGAAAGCACATATTTGTTATTGACTGAGCAAAAATAATGTTAAAACATAATTAAAACCAGCCTATAATGTAACTTAATGATTTTTATTTTTTTTTTTTTCTAATTGTGGTTTTTAAAAAAAGAATTGTTGTCAGAGACCTAAGAGCAGCTGGTAAGAAGTTCAAATGCAGGTCAGCATGCAGCCCAACTGAGCTAAGATTTCTGCATCTTTAGCCTAAATTAAAAGAACATTAAAAATCAATGTACTGTGATGTGAAATGGCAGTTCTGAGCCTGGTACACAAACAATGTGTAGAAATGAGGACAGGGTGTTGTCTTACAATGCTGATACATTCTGAAAGCACTGACAAAAGCTTGGGAAAATGAAAACAAGAAAAGAAGTTTGGGTGGGTTTTTTTTATAATTTAAAGAAATAGAATAGAGATATTGTATGAGGATTGTAGAATGCCCTTATTCTGAACCTTTTGAATGAATTATGAAAGTTTACTTATTTTCAATAGGCATCCAGCCTGTAACTATTCGTCTTCATAAAAATCTAGATAAGAATAATCATTCCTAGGAATGACAGATCCTGGATATGAACTATTATTGTTCTGGGTACTCATCATACATGGCACCATGAATTGTATCTCTGCCTTGGTGGTTTGAACAATGTGCTGCAGTAGACGTAGCCTGGAAGAGGTATTTACTGCCCTAACACCTACTACCTGTCAGCATCCATAAATACACCAGCTTTGACGCTATTTCCAAGATATTTCACGTGAAGAAGGTAAGAAGGAATAACATTATGAGAAGAGAAAATCCACATTCTCATGAGCTGGTAGGACTACATTTCTTAACAAGAATGAGAATCTGGGGATTTGTGATGTGCATTTGCATCTTGAACCTGTTCCAGAGCTGACCTAGAAGGGTAAAAATGAAATGTAAGCTCTAGCACAAGATAGGAATCTATTCAAAACAAGGATTAAGTGCAAATAATTTTACATTGACTTTTATTATCTGACGGAAAATTAGATCTCAGACTTCTTTTTCTTGCAAAGTATCTGCTTCCATTTCAAATAGAAATAAAAAATGAAATATTTACATTATAAATGATGCTGCTATGTTTCTTTATATCTATAGCTTGACTAAAGTGTCTTTGTTCTCAGAGGATCCATCAGCAGGAGCATACTGTGGAAACCATGAAGTTTTCTGTATTGCACTTGCGTTATCTTGCTGCAGGAGAGAGATGACATCCCATGGTTGGTTTACTAATTGAACACCAAAGAAGAGGCCTCTAAACTGTTCTTTCTGAAAGGCCAAATCTCAATGTTTCCAATTTGAAATGCTGGTATTTCCCTCAAAGAAAAAAAAAAAAAAAATGTTATATACATGTGTGGTATGAGTATGAAAGCATTCATGTCGTTCCCAATAGACATCTGAATGAGTGCCTATGAAGGGCTATAAAACAGCAGCAGTTAGTTTGAACTGAACATTTTTCAGCTCAGAGAGGAACATTCAGAACGGTTTCTCCATTCTACCAGACTCTCACACAGCTGAGCAATGCCTGGTTCATGACCATTCTGGCAGATAACAGCAAGGGTTGAAGCTGGGAAACAGACAACTCCTAATGAGAGAAAAGGCAGACATTTCCTGAAATAATTATGATTTATTTTCAATCAGAACATTTATTTCTTGCCATAGTGTTGACCCAGTATTGACATTAGCTATAAAATGTACATTTAAATAATGTGAAAGTTGGTCACCAATGAACTATCTTAAAAAATCTGATGACAGAGCTGAAAGTCTTTCACTTGGCACCAGACTTCTTTGCCTCAACTTGCAATCACTAGTAATATACATCAGGAAAAAAAAAAAAAAAAAAAAAAAGTCACTTTTGAAAACAATGGGATGCAGTAAGACAGCAAGCATTTCTGAAGAGAAGTTAAAAGACAAACTCATGATGGTCAACATGTAAATGTAAAATAATGTGTTGAATCAACTAAGGAGAAAGTAAGACTTGAGGCCAAAGAACCTAACAGTCTAAACCACATAACTTTCATGGCCAATGGTTTTAGTTTCTCAGGTAATTAAGGTGACCATGGGCAAATATTTTTGCTTATTTCTAGATATAAAATGCTTGCTTCACCAGGTATACATGATGGTACACATAGTCCTTTTGTATATGCCTCTGAGAAACATCTGAGACTTCTGGGACTATAATGCCAAGAATCATCACCAATTTTGTAAGATGACTTTGTCATTAGTTATATAAAAATTTCACTATATCTTTTTTAACTATGTCTTTTTCTTTTACTGTAAATAGGAAATATGGGGCTTAGAAACTGTTAATAAGTCATAGTTAGAAAGATGATGAGAACCTGGTACCATCTCTACCTTTGCAGTGTATTTACATGTCAAGTAAGTATGAAATCTAACATTTGCCTAGTTGATCTTTTGTACCTAGGATACTTAAAAAAAAAAAAAAAAATAATCTCTGCATAAATATCTGTTTCTGAGACTTCTAAAATCTTTCTTCTGTCCTCTTAATTACAAAATGAATTATCTGAAATATGTCCTGATTCTAATGAAGAATTAATTAATTAGTTTTCTTCCAGCCTGAAATATTTGGAGGGGAAATGTACAGGCAAATGTACAAGACAAAAATACTATTTGCATAGCCAAGCTGAAAATGAAGAGGGGAATAGGAAAAACCATGTGTCAGAGAAAAGAGCCATCTGGCTGATGGGCAAGATGGCTAAAGTTTGCCACCACACATGAAGCAGACAACTGCTCATTTAAAAGGCCCACCAGAATCCTTTGTATGGACCTTGGCAAGCACGTGAGTTATCGTGGAAACATAGTGGAGGCCCAATCACCCCTTATTGGAAGAGTGTGTGAGTATGGTGCTACCATAGGACATTCAGCCTACTAACCAGTCTTTTGCCTTGTTTTGTCCTCTCAGTTTACTGGCTGCGTGGAAATAAAATTCCTGTTTCCTATGGCATTTTGCCAATACATCTGTAAACTTCTCATGTTTGGATCTGATTTCCATCTTATTTTTGCCTTTGCAAAAGGTTGTAACTTCACACTCACACACCCACACACACCCTTTGTGTATTTTTCTTCTTTTTTTCTTTGGTACTTTATGTTGTTAAAGCATATACAGTTCATAGCTATGTATTGCTATGTACCACTAACAAAGGGAGCTATAGGCCAACTCCCTAAACTTAGAGACCTCCAGAAATTCTGCCAAAGTCCCTTTTCATAGCAGCCAGCCACACAGATGTTTAACGTCACAGCAACAGCCCTCACACTCTTCCTCAGCTATAGCTGCATTTTCCAAACAGCTTTCAATAATGGACTCTCAGTGTGATCAGTACCAAAAAAAGTCTTCCAGGGGAGGAAGTCCAGAATATGGGCCAGAAGTGATAGAGGGCTTTAGACATCAAAGCAGGAACAAAAGCTGGCTCCTGAAACCGATAGAGTTGTATCATAGACTTGTACTCTGCCCTGGTGAGGCCCCATCCATAGTCCTGTGTCCAGTTCTGGGCTCTCCAGTTCAAGAGAAACAGGGAGCTACTGGAGAGAGTTCAGCGGAGGGCTACTAGGATGATAAGAGGACTGGAACATCTCTCTTATTAACACAGGCTAAGAGACCTGGGACTGTTTAGCCTGGAGAAGAGAAGACTGAGAGGGGATCTCCTCCTTGCTTATAAATAACTCAAGGGTGGCTGTCAAGAGGATGTGACCAAACCTTTCTGTGGTGCCCAGCGACAGGACAAGGTGCAACGGGCACAAGCTGGAACACAGGAAATTCCATATAAGCATGAGAAAAAACCTCTTTCCCGTGAGGGTGGCAGAGCCCTGGCACAGGCTGCCCAGAGAGGTGTGGGGTCTCCTTCCCTGGAGATATTCAAACCCTCCTGGACGCGTTCCTGTGCAGCCTGCTCTGGGTGACCCTGCTCTGGCAGGGGGTTGGGCCAGGTGATCTCTAGATGTCCCTTCCAGCCCCTACCATTCTATGATTCTATGATCAGTGTAGCTCTGCATTTGCAGTAATTGGGGGACAGGGAGTAAATGATAGGCGTTCGGTGAGGAGGACACAGTGGGGCAATATGTGGCTCAGTTTAGTTCATCCTCACAGAAACACACTCATGAGAGTGGAGAAGTGCCAGACCTCAGAAATGGAGAGCAGTTCTAGTTCAAAGCTGGTTTTCAACCCTACTCTCAGAAAGAAGCACTTCAGCTGGTAAAAGGCTCAGCTCAACATCTTTTCTGTAAGACAGCAGGAGACGATTTGTCACAGCATCTCCTTGTGTGTTGTTGTTTATTCCTGCACAAAATTGGCATAAAGCATCAATGATGGCTTTTGTCATCACCCCGTAGAAATGCATATTACCTCCAACACTGCATTCACCAGGGCAAGGGCTCAGGGACACAGGGAGAGGATTAGACTCTGCTATCAAACAGCAAGGTCCCCCCACCGTGGAACTGAAGGAACGACCCCGATCATCCACCGCCTGAATCCGGTCAACCTTGCTCATCAGCCGAGAGCTGACAGGCTTCTAGCGTACAGTAGCATATGGTGTAGAGGCCTCAGAGGATCACTTAGGCTTATAGAGGGGAAAAAGCCCCTAACAAGGGACCTAACAAGTATCAGGTATTATATTACATCCTGGGAAATTCTTTACAGTGAAAGCACTGACCACCATTTGGAACAGCAACGGGACCAGCAGCAGGACTACCTTGAGAAATGGAGAACCATCAGCTGCTCAGCTGTAATCATCGGCTTAAGCCAAACTGGCATGAAGATAGCATGAAAACCTGGGGTAAATATAATAAAATAGAAAATGTATTTTTTTCCACACTGTAGGTAACAATGTTTCCAGTTTTCTTGCCATTCCCACAGTATTTTCAACAGGTGAATTTCTTGTTTCCACATCTCTTTACTCTTTTTTTTTTTTTTTTTTTTTTTTTTGGAGTGGGGTGGGGGAGGTGGTAGTAAACAACAGAGACCATGTTCATCTTTTATGGCACAAACTCCTAGCTCATGTCTCTTTTCTTAACCATACCTGTATTGAACTTTGTTTTTTTAACATCTTTTGGATTTGTCGAACTTCAATATCATGTCAGGACAGACAGAGAGTGCCTAGGTAAAAATGACATGATTCTTTCAGTGACATAATTTCCCGTGTCTTCAGCTTTGTATTCAGACAAAGAAAAAAATTATGCACAAGCCAAGACACTTTTGTGAAGCTGCTGATTAGGCTGTGGTTTAAAAATGCAGAACAAGGAAATTTATGCTGGTTCTCCTTCATGCTTGTGCACTGAAGCATTGACTGTGGAGGGCCTTGAGACTGGTTTCAGTGCAAAGGGGCTACACCTGTCTGTACCTCGCTCTCCTGGAGCTAGGAAAGGAAGTTGGCTTTTAACACAGCAGCTCCCCAACGTAAAAGAGAAAAATAATTTGCAGTATTAGATCATGGCTTGCCTTGGCTATGTGCCAGCAAGAGAAAAACTTTCATTGGTGCTGTAGTCCCAGAGATGCTAAGAGTGAGCGAGCTACAGCGAACAATTCAGAGATGTCTTTATGGAACCAACAGAGAACACAGCTTTCATAAAGCACAGACCGTTTTAACTTCAGACACTGGTAATTCAAAGGGAAAGCCTTTTAATTGTGTTATTCTATCAACAAGAGGACAAACAAGGTTAAATGGTGATAGATGCTGAATTAACAAGCTATTTGCTTGCAGCATTTTTGTGCTGGGAAAAACTGTAATTATTCTCCAGCTTCATAGAGGGAAAGTTTCTTCCTACTTTTCGCTGTTGGGCTCTTCCTATTGATTTTATCATAATTCAAATACATGGCAAAATGCTCCTGAGCACAAAAGCAGAGGGCTAAGCCTGACTCTCTTTTATTACACTTGAGACCCACTAAATAGGAAAGGATTTTGATTTAGATTCCTGCATTAAAATTAAATCACACATCCTAAGGAAAAATGATCCGTAATAATGAAAGTCACACACATGGGGATTGAAAGTGCTACTGAATAATGAAGAAAACTATAGTAGCAATGAATATGAGGGACCACTATGCTTTAATGAAGAGATATTTCCGAAACAAATGTCTCCCTTCAGTGTTTTCTATTGACGGTCTGAATATTATCAAACAAATTACGTGAAATCTGAATATCACAAAGCGCAAATGAATTACTCACCGCCTCTTGATTTGGGTTGCAACATTTTACGTCTCTGCTGTAGGAAAGACTTACATGTAGCTGGGTGATTTTTAGTGCATTGTGCAGGTCAGGATGAATACCCCGAGCCTCCAGTGCCCACGGCTGCAAATGTACTTCCATTTTGTAAGCTCTTACACAGTGACACTGGCCATGGGATGGTGAGACTGTATGCATTTCCAATATTGACATCTTTCTTTTGCTTTCAGGTCCCCTTTACTGATTTTGTAGATTGAAATGTTCTTCCCAGTAGCAAATTGCTAATCTCTCCCTGTTTTGATTATGCCTGATTTTACATTTCATCCTCTATAATTTCAACTTGATCAAATACGTTTTAGCATTAATCTTGGTGCTAATTCATTTTTAGCACAAAGCTTTAATCTTGCAGTGTGGGAAGAAGATTTCTTGGAGAAAAATCATTGTACCTGGCAGCATTAGAAGTTCCTATTTGACTGGGCACCAACAGTGAATAAATTATGACTACATGCATCAGGGTCATGCCACATTTTCTAGAGGTGTGATTTGAGTACAACATTCTTAACTCACATTATTTTGTGACCTTTCAGTATTGCTAACAAAGTGATAAACATCATAGCACTGATCCAGCTCTATTATTTCTTCTGAAAAAAAAAAAAAAAAAGCCTGGTATCTCTATGCACCCCCAAAATCCACAAACAACCTTTCCTATGACTTTGGCAAATGAGAGCAATTCACATGAAAAGTAATTTAGTAGAAACACAAACAAACCAGGAGCCAAGCTTTTGTTCTGAAAGTACAGCATAGTTGAAACTGCATACCACTACGAGATGAAATCAGTAGAGAATTTGTTTTGTACCTGATATCAGTTTTACACAAGAAACTAAAGATTCTGGGGTGGGGGGTGGGAAGGTGGAAGATGCTTGTGAGAGGTGATGGCAGTTTATAACCCTAAAGCAGAGGAAGAAAGCGCTTCTCACTTCTACAGCAATTAGTGCCATCCAGGCTTTGAAATTGTTCCAGAATCCTGTATTTCCTAGTTTCATTTTGTCTTTGTGTGCAACAAGGAACAAAGGTTGCTCTTTTTTAAGGAGAATTATATCTAAGAAAGAGACAGTATCACACTCTACAGTATTCATCTAACAGGAGATGCAGGTCCTTAACCTGGTGGTTTGGACATTCAACTGAGATACATGAATCCTGCTTCCAAAATTGTCTTTATGTTTTTTTTGGGGGGATGATTAATTATTATTATTACTATTTTATTTTTTATTCAATCATTTATTAATGTTAAACATAAATAAATCTGGGCACAGAAAAGATAAATTAAAATTTTCCGTCTCCCCAGTAGTCTAACCCCATGATCCTTTTTGCACGCTGCTCTGGCTGTGAATACTATCCATTCTTTGATAGGACAACTTTAAAACTGCAAAAGGAGGAGGGGATATAGCCCCTCTGAAGCTTCCTCTTCCAGAAAGGCAGAATTTCAGTTGAACTATGGAGACAAATTAATGCTGTTATCCCAATTCTTAGTGGGAGCTCTGACTATTGTAATCTCAATAAAGATATATGCCAATCATGGTGTTTAATCCAGGAAGGGTATATATATTAGTTATGCTTAAGAAGCATCTATGTGATTGAGCCCTAGCAAACTTAAATATCTTTTCCTCTCCTTATTGATCGTAATGTGACTTAAACAAGAGCTGTGTACCTCTTCAGACTCAGAGGTGTAGCAAACTGAGGTAGCTGTTTTATGGAAACATTTTAAACCCCAGCTTCATCTTGTTTCAAGCACCCAAGTCTGTCTTTTTCGGTTTGTCTGTCACTGGGCTTACCTTCTTTTGTGAAAGAAGCTTCAGGGTTCAAAATCAAAGAGGTGCTTTCAGAATATTTTCTGCTATTTTTTCAAATCTCAGGATGTATAGTAATCCCATAGAGATTCAGTTAGAAAGAAGTTTCCATCTTAGAGTCACTATTCCATAAACATCTACTGTGGGGACTGTTGTTCAATTTCCTTGTCGCCATTCATCACACACAAAAGAAGTGTTGGGCCAGGTACGCTGCTGCTCTGCCTGTGAAGATGACATGGGCTGAAATTGAATAGACAGCAAATCACCTCAAAAACATGAGAAAAAATGCGTTACTTGTCCTTAAGCCCTGAATATTTACTTTTGGATATTGAAGAAGTTTACGCATGTCAGTACCACGGAGCACACCTTGTTACCTCTGTTATGTCACTCCCTAGAAATGTTAACTTCCCAAACGTATGAGATTTTAGATGTAGATCTTTCTTATTTCAACAGAACAGATGGGTACGTTTGCTATTCAATGAACATACTAAGAACTCTTTTCACACCTCTAACAGTCACAGCTTTGCACACCCATGTGCTGTACATCTGTGGATTATTGGCAGTGCATTTGGCTGCACAGTAGGAATATCTCAGGTTTAAAAATTTCCCTGTATCTGTTCCTTCCGTGTGATTCTTTTTCAAATGTCTGTCTTCTTCCTTTGTGCATCTGTTCACAGCTTTGACCACAAAAAGAGACTTGCAACCTTTGCAAAAATTTGAGTCTGGCAGCCTCCATGTGAGAGTGTAAGAGGTGCTATAAAGGGGGCAGGGAAAAAAGTGCTTTTTTTTTTTTTTTTTTTTCCTTTTCTTTCTTTTGTTTACAGAAAATTTGATCTCCTGCAAAGAGTAAGAACAAAGTTATAAATTTATTTTTAATTGTGGTGCAGAGGAACAATTGGTTCAGGAACAATTAACAAATGTTTACTCCTATATTGGTATACCAGTATATCAATAACTTGGCCTTTCTGCTTCTCCATTGCTTTTCCCTCCTCCTAGCCAGTTGTTGGGTTTTTTTTTCTTTTTCTTTTGGCTAGTGTGAATAAAAGCTACTGCACACTTTACACAAGTATCAAATGCTCAAGACTTTCTTCACAAGCCTATAAACTTTTCTTTGCTTTCTTTAGCAAGTGGGAAGTATTTTTACCATTTTTACCTCCCTCAACTCTAGTAATTGTTAATTCTCTGGAAAAATCAGTATTGGCAGACCAGGTGATTACATCTTCTACGATCGTGATCCAGTATCCAACAGTAGCAATGTGCTTTCTCCTGCCCAGTAAGACAAAATTTAAGTCTCATTTTAAACCCTTCTGTACAGTGACCCTTGAATTTTAATACAAACATGTTAATTACCTTATGCAGTGGACTAATTCCTACAGGCTGTTACTGGCTATTGCATGAGACAAGTTGTAATTACTAACAATGCTATGATAGTGCGTTTGGCATACTATAAAGGATCTTTAAGAGATACTACAGCACTATTTTTTCAGTTTCCTGCCCTCAGTAGAGAACAACAAAGGACAGTACTTACAATTCCACCTGGCCTTTTTTTTAACCTTATATTGTACAGCCTCTTACAAATGTATATTATTATTTGATGTTTTCACCAGACAAAGTTGGAAGATCAAACTAACTGCAATCTGAAGATGTTTCACCAATTATTTAGTAAACTGATACCTGTCCATTAAAAGGGGGTGGGGGAAATACATTAAAAGCCCGATATCCTTTTTTTTAGAGTCCAACTCACAACTTTCTCTCACAACAGATATATTTAAAGACAGACAGACAGACAGACAGACAGACAGATACATACATACATACATACATACATACATACATACATACATAAAGAGAGGAGTTACAGAATAAGAACTACAGTGAAACACAGGTGCTTTACACTGTCCAAAAAGCTTTAAAGGAACTTTCACAGTGTCCCAGAGTGTATAGTCAGTTATGGTGCTGCCCCCACAACTACCAAACTTCACTTAAGTTAAAGAAGAGAGTTAGGCCTGTGATAGCTATAAATAAGATCATCCAGGCAATAATTTCATTCTTTATTTACAAGCAAAGAAAAGCAATATTTTTTACATTTTAAATGAACATACCTTATCAAATGTCATATAGAAGTATGTCTTTTGTATATTAAATATACGTGTATATCAATATATGCATAAATACTGTTATCATTTTCTCTGGAGGGACTGTGCATATCTTCAGCTGCAACAGTAAAAGATTTGGAGCTCTAGCTCCCAGAAGGAGCTCTAGCTACTGTACAAGGTAGTATCTATACAAGTATACACAAGGTAATACCACTTATGAGCATTTATTTTCCTTTCAAAGTTCCTTATGACAATACAGATGAACAATAATTGTGAATTTTGACTTTTTTTATCATCAAAATAGAAACAAGGAGAATATCATGAGAGAGGATATTAATCAGAGATGAATAAGATCTCTTTACCAAAACCATCTCTCTTGCAATAAAAGCTTCAACTACTATATTAGATTTTATAAAAATATGTAAGAAAAGGTAAGATAAAACACGTAAAGGAGAAAGAAATTATCTAAAATCCACCTTTTGGGGTTCTGGGGTTTCGGTTTTTGTGGTTTGCTTTGTTTTGTTTTGTTTTGTTTCTCCTAATTGGATATCATTCTCTGTAATAGCTCTTCAGACTTATTTTCTGTATAACAGATGAAATCAACAAAGGAAATAGATTAGAGTTGGAGTCAGTAGTCAAGTTAATAAAATTTCCTACGGTGATCCATGCAATCATTAAGTCTACATTGATGAAAATACTTAGCAACAATGATATGTTGCTTATAGACAAAATAAATTAAATTAACTTCAGAATATATTGTATTAGCCTTTGAAAAAGAGTCATTAAGATACTTCTGGCCTTTGAATAAAGATAAGAAATTAACAGAAGGATGAGAAGTTGCCAAATCATACTATCAAAACTTTAAATCTATCAAAGGAAATAATCTTGTATTTAATTAAAAATAATAATTAGGAGCCACTGACTACAGATTTAGTTCATTAAGTAACTTTTCAGAATACTATTTATATAGCATACGTGAGAATTTCATGATCCTTTAAAACATTTTTTACATACACTATTTACTGATTTAAAGAAGGGGACATGAGAGAGGGAGCAAGATAAAATTTAGGTTTGAATCACCAAGAAAATAATATATATTAAACCTTTTTCAGTGACATGATTGAATCACTCGGTCATTCCAACAAGATTAAAATTATTCTACAGTCCTCATTCATGCTGTGAATAGCATTCACTCAGGCAGTTCTATTAATTCAGTGATACTTCTTCAGTGTTAAGTACCAGCACGGATTGCAGATCCAAGCCTTAAATGAAAATCTGAAGTGAGTTGTCATTCATTCGCTCATTTGAAATACAACCCAGTGCACTGTACAGTCTGTAGCTAAATGGAATTTGGTCTTGATGGACTACAATATTAATATGTCAGGGCTTTTTGTGTTGGGTTTTGGGGTTTTTTTGATGGAGTGGTAACTGTGTGGATGAGATAATAAAAGAAAAAGAAATTATTCAGGCAGTTCAACACGTACTTTTCTGGTCATTGCTTCCTTTTAAACTCTCTGTTCCTCTGTTCAGCTAAAGTGTAGAGTCACACTTAAAGTTCAAATGTGCTAAAAGCTTTAATGTACTTCACTCAAGTAGAAGGAAATGATTATCTCTGTTGCAAGGGCATGCAATGTTGAACACACATGTAAGCCCCAGGTCACAGAAAGATTTAAGCATATTTATTAAGTTGATTCTAGATCCTCTAGATGTGCCTTTTGATAATTGGGGAAAATTGGGGACATTTTTATATATGCTCCTTATTGTCAATAATAGAATAAAGAGCAATTTTTTACATTATTTCTGTGCACACATATTTATGCAAAATCCCCTGATGCTTTCTGGTTTTCCCTACCCAGTTTACCAGATGCAAGGCATATGTGATCCAACATTGACATGCAAGGTTGTTTAAATCTGTTTACTACTGAGGTCATAAGAATTAATAGGAAATAACCCCCTTCACAAGCTGTAAGTCTACTTATGTTCTCTCGTATCTCCATTTTTCATGCATAGTCACCTTCGACTTCTTCCCACATGTTACAACAAATGGGCAAAAAAGGGAATAAACATCCAGAACCTTTACTAGCAACAGTGGATGAAAATGGCAGACACAGAGAAACCCATTCAAGGTGTTGCTCAGACCGCTGCAAGGGACAATGGCTGGGGAATTCAAATGGAAATAAATTCAAATCTAATAAATACAGAGTAAATGTTTCAGAATCATCAGATTGAAGCATTATAGGCCATACTCTAAGGTAGTATTTATACCCCCTGTATCTTTCTTTAGTGTTTATAGGTATTTCAGAGCTTGGTAAGGGAATTAGTTCTTTCACCTGCATGCCTCGTGCAGACAGTGAAAAGTCTTGTTAAAATCAAATTTCATAAATCAGTGGAGAATAACTGCATAATTTTGAGGCTTTAAATCTTTTATATGTAAATATGTCTTATTATGTGATAATTTTTCAAAAGGATACATCTAATCAGAATTCTGATTTTCATTCCAGGATGAAATAAATAGACCTAAAATGCTGGCTGGACATCACAATGGCAACTAATTGAGTCCTTTTGTTTTGATTAGGACATGGCTAACAGACCAGTACTAATTTTATTTGATAGAATGTCCCATTCCTGCAATTAACTTGTAACTGACTGAACAAGTCAGATAACTGTCTAGCCCACAACAGACTGAAATGTATCTGATGTATTTATTTGGCAGAATGTCTCCAATTATTTTTTTCTTTATTATTCATCTAACTCTTCAAATTTACATGCTACCAGACTAGCTACTTTTTTTTTCTTTTTCTCCTTGCTGCTGAAGATTTGCTTTAAAAAAACTTCCTTCGCTATAGTACTCAGGATCTGTATGATTTCCAGAGGTCTGCTTTTTCCACTCTTTCACTGGGAGGTAATAGACTCCAAGAAAGTGTGTCCCAAAGTAGACCTAGTTTTATTTCTGAAACACTAGAATTCTGTTCTCTTTCTGCCATGCTTTTTTTTTTTTTTTTTTTTTTTTTGCAAGGAAGAAGTAACAAAGACTGAGAGGAACTATCGGTAATTGCACTACTGTTTTTTGTTTGTTTGTTTGTTTTCCATGTCACTTTGTTTTACTTTGGATATCACCTATCCAGCTATAATTTAGGGAACTGTCTTGGGACCAGCTAGGAGGGAAGAGAAGTACAGGTTGTCAAGATCTTACTGCATTTTTCTCCAGTCTCATTTTCTCATCTATAGCCCTTACAGGGAAAAAATACTATGTAAAGGAAGTAAAGTATGGGTTACAGAGAGACCTAAAACAATTAAGAGGCACAGTTCTAGAACAACTTGTGTTTGTATTCTCGGTGACCTCTGCAGGGTTTTGGTTTTTGGTTTTTAGTTTTTTTCCATCTTGTATAAGCCTGAACTGTTCCTAAACGCAAGCTGATATATATCTGTTTTACAATAATCTGACATTTGAAAGTCCAAATAAATTTAACTCTGCAAGCAACAAAACACAAGTTCTTTGGTTTTCTTTTCCTTAAAAGATGACACAAGAAGAAGTTATTTACTTTACCTCCATGTATAAACTATATTTTAAGCTAAGGGAAGATTACTGTTTCAAGAAAGATACAGAAACTGTGTAAATTTACTCACTTTTACAAATAGTACTATTAAGTTTAGTGAAATTTCTCAAACAAGAAAGAAGCAGAATGATGTGAGAAAGGGGAAGAGGGTAAAGTATCAGAAATTATATTCACTATAGGAGAAATTGTGATGTGAAAGAGTTTTCTGACATATGAAAATCTAAAAAGAAATACAGACTTTTAAAAATATTGACAGTATCTAAGTATCATGTACATGTATATTCTTTTATAATGACTTCTCTTCTGTGATATACATACAGATTTTTTTACTGTTGCCAGCCATGTTCTCACAACTCCATTTGTTTCTCCTTTTGATTGCTTAGATTTCTCTCGTCTTCACCTATCAAATTTGAAATCTCTGTATCTAATTAATTTTAAACAAGTAAACTAGCATGACAGTTGCAATTTTGCAATCCCACTTGTTTCTCCCTTTAACTAAAATTTTGTGTTATGGCAATTACTCCTCAATACTAGTTATTTGAAGTGGATGATTTTCTTAGCAGCTGTAGATTTACACATCTAACTTTGCATGTGTTCCAAATACTTGCTGTAAGAACACAGAACCATAGTGTTGTCGTATGAATGTCAAATAATTTTCCAAGCCCTCCAGTTTAAAAAAAAAAAAAAAACCCACACACACAAAAAATCCCTTGACAATATATTTCATTTTTTATTTTTTTCTTTTTCTTTCTTTTAGACACAGAACTAGTTGCAGAGCAGTGGATAATACAAGAAATTAAGAAAAATTCATGTCAGGGTTTTAATTCATGGGTTAGTCCTTAAAGTCAGTCAAAACTGACAAAACCAGTACCATCGGGGAGAAGCAACACTGTAATGCAATGCTGATCTTTCACATTTGAAATTCAATGCCAAGAATAATTTATCTTATTTTGCAAATGAAGTCAATCTTATTTACATCCAAATCTCATCTTTTATTTTAACAAATAGTTTGTCTTCTATAAGCATTCATTATAAAAGCGTTTCATTTTACAAAATACTGAGGAAAAATGAGTCACTGTGACAAGCTTCCTATACCTTAAATATTTTACACAATATTGTATTCAGTAATTGCTAAGGTGGTGAGGTTTTTTGTGTTGTTTTTGTTTGGTTTGGTTTATCTTAAATCTCTTACATTTCTCAGCTTTGTAGTTTTACCAACGGACCAGCACGAGACAGGCATTTTCAGCTTTAGCAAAGCCTTCTTTGCCTCTGCAATTATCAAAACGTGTTGCCCACATTACTGTTTTGCTGTGTAGTCATCCTGCGGTCAGGAGTGATGAGACGTGGAAGGAGGCCCAGCCAGTTGAAGGGCTGCAGAGCTTTGCCCAGACCCTACGGGAGCACAAGCTACGTCTGTCGGGACTGCTGGAGAGCTATGGGAGTTGCCGGGGTGTCCCGGTAGTGAGAGCCGTGAACTCTCAGCTGTGGATCTCACAAGACTCCTTGACTCTCCTGCCACTGCTGCTGAACAACTCCAGCTCCTCCTCTGACAACCTGAAGATATTATTTCTCCTTTATTCTTTGAGGAGCTGACATTTCTGGAAAGAAAGAAAGAGAAGTTGATTCGATCAAGAGCAGAAATACCAGGCAGGAGGTAAATGTTTAACTTACCAGCCAAGACGTGAAGGAAAAAGTGGGATGGACAGAAATGTAACAGTCTGTAGCCAAAAAGGTTAGCTAAAAAATTGTCTATGAATTCAGTGATACAGCTATGATACTATAGAAATCACTTTCCCCAGTAAGTTACTCTCTTTTATTACTGACCCTGACAAGTGTTCCCTTCTCTGGGTAGAAAAAACAAATACAGGGGAATCTTATTCAAATCACCATTTAGAGTACAAGCATAATCATGATTAGAGAGGTCGGAAAAAGTCTATAAAGTGAATTGTCCTGAGATTAATTTAGGAAGATGAGCAAAGGAATGAACTGATGAAGCAATATTATAAGACCAGGACTGAGCTATGAAGCAGCTGAAAGTTGTGCCAGATTTCTCACACCGAGAGTACAGTGCAAGGATGCCAAAAAGTGCATGGAAGCCTGCTGATTTCAAAGCCTTTGGATCAAGTTTTGGACTCCATGCAAAGCTACTTTTTTTTTTTTTTTTTTTTTTTTTCTTCTTTGTCTCACATTCCTCCTTTTGGACAATAATTATTACATCAAATTTTCTCATTATTAATTATTTAGTCAATTCTTTTTTCTCATTATTTATTATTAATTCACTTTTGCCAGTGTTTAGAAAGCTCTTATTCATTCATTTTCGTAGAGATGTATACACATCAATCATTGTTACTTGCAAATTCTGTATTTTTTCCTTTCTTATTTTTAGGCATGTTGCTGACATATTTCCCCCATTCATAACTCTATTCTTCTGCCCAAGGTCACATTCTTTTCTTGAACTAATTACAAACTGGTTCATATTTAGAACCGGTGAAAATAATGGTGTCAGTAACAGTGAATATATCATTAAAAACATGATGACAAACAGCAGAAATGCTTTTTTTTTGCCTATAAATTGAAAGCCATAGTTGGTATCGAACACCCCTCTGTCCTCTTTTCTAGAATTGTTTTAGTTATTTTGTTCATATTTTGTTGGTTTTTATTGTGATTTGAGAGAAACAGACTGCACATTCTATTGATACATCTACACTAGTAGTTTAACCTGTGTCAGGAGTGCATGCCAGAGGTGAGTCTTCCACGCATCCACACTGAGCAAGCAGAGTGGTGGAATAGCAACAGTTCTGAAAAACAAAAGAGTGGATGCTGAGGACCAAACATGGTACAAGGTGACCTTGAAATAGCTCTAGTCTGGCCTCCAGTCACTGTCTGATGTGCACCTTTCAGTTTAGTTTCATCTAAAAGGATCCACTTTCTGTGTTCCAAGATTTCCTTCTGACAAGATGCAAAGGAGCATGAGGGGACACAGCTGGGAAATATATTTCCACACCTGATCCAAATGAAAATGTTAATGTAGGTGTGCTTTATCATGTTTTGATTCACATCAGGGTGCAGCCTTAGGGCACGTGAACTGGATTTCTTTCAATAGCAAGTATACTGGAAAATGCACATCGGGAGCTTCCCTAGAATGTTCCAATCACTAATGGAAATTTTATCCATTAGACCAGAACTAACCTGAAGGAAAAAATATCAGAACACATATAGGCAATTGCTGGGTGTTTAGCACTACTTGTTCCTCTCTGCTCCACATGTAATTTTTTTCTCTTACATCTCCACATGTAATTCTTTGTGCTACTTGTTAATATGGGCATAGCCTACACCATTGCAGCGGACTCTGTCCCTTACCCATTTATCTCTGAACTCTGTTTCCTCACATGTAACATTTTTTATTTTTATTCTTGGTTTTTTTTATTTATTTCATTGATAACTATCCAAACATTAAATACATTGTAAATGACTAGACAAATTATACAGTCCCACAAATGAATTTGAAAGCACTCTTAGTTCTTATAGTCTATCTCAAGATACCTGTAATTCTTTATTAAATAGTAATTTGTAGAATTAATCCAGAAGAACTGCTGCCAATTAATGTAATTTATAAAATAACTATAAGCAACATACATGCTACAGTAATAATCCTGTAACA
Organism: Podiceps cristatus; assembly: GCA_000699545.1. Taxonomy (NCBI): domain Eukaryota; kingdom Metazoa; phylum Chordata; class Aves; order Podicipediformes; family Podicipedidae; genus Podiceps; species Podiceps cristatus. The sequence goes on along the minus strand of KL267777.1, from coordinate 33,959 downwards.
AATAGTGTAACTTCAATGTTCATCTATTTATTTTATTTGATTTTTACAAGTGTTTGAAGAGCAGCACTCGACTTTGTTTAAGAGAAATAATTACAAAACAAATAATCATAAGTATTAAGATTCCTGGCTTCATGACCAAATCTTCAGTTTTGTAAATAAGAATTCTGAGGTTTTTATGTGTAAAAGTTAGTCATATTACAGATAGGTAATATATACAGCCTAGCTAATTATCTTTACCTGTTCGTTGCTATTTGCTTAACATTGCAAAACCTTTTACCAGAAAAACTCAAGTTCTCTTTGAGCTCTGTCTGATTTCAGATAGCTCATTTAATCATGGTCTTATTAACAAATAGTATATATGATATTGCTAAAGGTTGTGTTGAATCTCATGTGTTTCACTGGACATTTTATATTTGGACACCTGAAAGGCAAAAAGAAAGGACATATTTGAAAAATTCAGTGTTGTATAATGAAAGAATAGGTCATATGCTTTTTCCAAGCACAAAAATCCTGTTATATGAGGAATTTGAGCCTATGTATCTATAGGAATATATAGGAACATATACACACATACACATTTTCTGAAATAAATTGTATATGTGTGTGTATATATATTCTAAACCTGTACAAAGTGATTGTGAGTGTTTTCACTGAGGCCTAATAAAAGTACTAAGGGCAGATTAGGAGGAGAGAAGAGCACTAGATTTTTTCGGACCTTTTCGTCACATAAATGAGGAAGCCAAATCAGGTTCCAGAAGGACCCAATCCTCCATTTCTCACCTGCAGCTTTGGTAGAGGCTTTATAGAATCTCAAAGTTGGGCAGGGGAAAATCTTTGTCCAGGTCTCCAGCACAAGACGGAGAGGGCAAAAGAGTTGCAGCACAGATTTTAAATAATTTTCACTGTAAACATCCTTTCTGTTCGAGCATCTTTTGAGTCCCAACAGAAGTTCTGTTAGAAGACTAAATTAGATATATCAAAATGAAAATTTTCCTGAATTGGTAGGGTATATGTAGTCTGGGCATGAACTAAAGATACTCTCTATTCCTTTCCCTTTGAGTTTAAACATCTCCCAAACAACGTATTGAGATGTTAAGTATACACAAAAATAGTTCAAGTATATGGTGCTAATTCAAAGCAAGCTACAAAGTGGTTGCAATTCCAGAATAGTTAAAATACTTTCTGCATGTTCATTAGTTATGACTGGACAACAAATGTCACAATGTCTGGGACATGCAAAACAACATTAAAGTGTCCAATGCTTGCTGCACTGAGATTCAACAGAATCTGAGTAGAATTCTAACAGTGGGCTCAGAAACTGCTATTCCATGTAAATCTGTGAGTGGGCTACATCCTTCTTACCTGCTTCTAACAATACCTTCCCAAATTATCCAGGAACTAACATATTTTTATCACATTCAGTAAACAACATTTTCTGTGTTTTATTGTATTTGAAATTTTTTATTCACTATTTACATTAAATTCAGGGTACTAAGTCTGGTCTGGAGAAACAAGGGAAGTTTTTTCATTCTACATTCATACAATATAAAACTTTATTATCTATGATTCCTGATACATGAAAACTTTAGTCTCTCTTTGACTTTTATTAGACTTTAAGGTTTGTGTTTTCCAATAAATTCAGAAAGTATTTCTATGTTAACTTCACTCTCTCTACATAGTAACTCAAATAACAACAGATTTAACGTTTACACAACAGTTGGCCTGACCACACCTTGACCTAGTCTAAACTTTTTCTGCAAAATAAGATTAGCAGGAGTAAAGATCAGAAAGAATGGATCAAGGACACTAAGGGTTCAATCATAGCTCATCACAAGAGAATATTTTTCCTTAATATTGTTTCATCAATAAATAAAAAGAAAATTGCAATCACTCCATTATTGGGAAAAAAAAAAAAACAAACAAACAAACAAAAAAAAAAACCAAAAAAAACCCCACAAAAGTAAATGTATAGTAATTTCAAATATGATTGTCAATGTTCTGCTATGTATAAAGCCCTTATAATCAGTTATGCAAAATCTATTCCATTTTATGTAGACCCTGAAGCAGGCAAATCAATTACAAATGTAGATCTCATTTCAGGAAACATATCTAGAATAAACACAGCTATCTCTTTTTTCAATACATTTTTGGAATTAGCCTTCACTTTCCAAATATTGGAAAGAGATTTTCTTTTATTTTTATAATCCCTTTTAATGAGATTTGGCCAAACATTATGTTTCAGCTGATTCAAACTGCCTCATACAGCTGTTCAAAATCTTCTAAATAGGGCAAATAATAAGACATTAAAAATAATCTTAATGGTGAAAAGGAGACATTCCACTTTCTTTTTTTTATCATAGTGTTTTATAGAAAATGTGAGGTTTTCAATAGCACTTGACAACTGTGTTATCATAATAATTAATAAAAGTTATCCTTCTTCCTGAAAATAGTGTGAGATGTGAGACCACCATGTCAGCTTCATGTTTTATTACAGACTCAAGACTATGGTCTCTTTATACTGAGCCCTGTGAGTTACTTGAGGGCTATCAAGTGGGTCCTTCACACAGCCTGATACTGTATTGACAAATAGAGTAAAGGCAGTGAAATGGTCAGCTGAGATCTTGAGAACCACATGTACCATGGGGCATGTTTGTCCTCTCCAGTGGAGCACAGAGGTACTTATCCCTCAGAGCAGCGTGTAGAAATCCAAGTCAGGAAGCACAGTACCTCTCAGGCTTACCAGCTCAGGTTGGGTAGCGGTGTAATTGCGTCTGCTTGGCACTGAGACCATGCAGAAGTGCTGCAAGAGGTGGCTGGACTGCTGCCAGTCATTGCTGGCTTTCTGTCTTTGAGCTGTGTTTTCTGCTCCTTCCTTTCCCAGCACAGTATGAGACGGGCTAGCTGAGGTGGCTCTGTGTGTTACAGTGTCCTTTAGATAGGCTGAAAGATGGAATGCAATGAATTTTGCAAATATCCACTCTGCATACCTTGGCCTGCCAGCTGGAATAGGAAAAAAAAAAAAAAAAAAAACATATGTTGCTAGCCAAAACTCATTCCAAACAGCTGAAACACATTGGTCCTTCCAAAATCAGTTTCTGTGGGGGCCTATTTGACATCAAAAGGCTCATAGACTTCATAGGCTTTGACATAGGCTCTAAAAAATATAAACCTTTAAAATGAACGTATTCCAGTAAGGCAAAGCACACATTATTGGTTTTAAAGCAGAGAAGTCTGGGAGAAGGATGTCAACAGCTCTACACATTTTTGTGAACAAAACCCACTAAGACAAAGCATTAATTTTAGATTACAGTCTGTCACCTTATCTCTACTTTCCAGGTGGGTATAAACGAGCATTCATCAATGCTGACCTCTTTTGTGCTTCTCATCGATCTCTGACTCTTTTGGACCTTGCAAGCCTCGGCAAGGCGGGCTAAGGCCTCTCATGCTGGATCAGGCAGCCTTAGTCATGTGTGAGAAAGCCTTGCCACAAGCCCTCAAGAATACAAAACACAGCAACATGTTGGTTACTTGCTCTGTTTAGTTTTTTCGTATTAATTCTTTAGTTTGTGATTCTTTTGTCACATACTAATTTCACATGCAACACAATAATTGAAACTTTGTTAAAAGTGTTTACTTTCTCTTAGCTATCTTACTGTCAGCCACCTGCAACCAATATGTCTATTGTGTTCTCCAATTATGTTTGGGTAATTATGCACCATCATCTTCTCTTTTCTTCATTTTCTTTTTTCTGACTTGTAAATTGTATTGTTTTTAAAGAAAGATTTCTATTATTTCAGATAGTGTGACTAGGAATAAGAAGTAACTAAAACTGAAAAAAAATAAAAACACAAGTCAACAGCTCAAAAATCCTATTAAAACACATGCAAGCACATTGTTTCTGTGGGAGTGATGAGGAAATGTTCCTTTTCATTTGGACAGTATAAGTATCACTAGTTATTTTGTGGTTTCACGGGTTTACTGCAGTTTAGTAACTTCCAAAATTACGAGGTAAGAACCCATTTTTCTTCTTCCTGGTGGCCAAAAGGACACAGAGCAGTCGCCACTAGCGTGTTAATATGTGCCTTCCGAAAGTAATTAGCTAAAGGCATCTTGTACCATAGTAGTGCAGGACTAATTACTTTCTAAAAGCATATCCTAAATTCCAACGGCAAACACAGGCCTTACTCTATTGAAGAATGAACAGGTTTTCCCTTTGTGTTACCATCCCTCTTTCTACAGTGCACGAGTTCAGCAGCAACCTTCTCTGGGACCTCCAGGTGCCCACCAGCTCTCACCTCCCACCGGTGGCCGTGACCCCCAGCCACAGGGAGAGGCACTGGTGCTGCCGACTTCTGCATCACCCAGGTCTCATCCTCGGTGGCCTCCATCTGGAGACCTGTCCGCCGTGAGGCCTCCCATGTGCCGGCCAGCAAGTGGGGAGGGAGGGCTATAAAGCCTATGTCATCTCCACTGACTTTTCTGTTTGTTGTGCTGTTGATTTTCAACAAAAGAGTGTTAATCGTGGTGTTTTAAACCCAGAAATCTTTACCAACTAATTTCTCATATGATTTTCAGAATTTTATTATTTTAACATGGAGTTCATTAAATTGCCTTTTCTTTCTGCGTGCAGTACATGTAATGTGACCAGAAAGGATAGGAAAAAATGTAAAATGTACTGTTCTGCAGTGTCTTCAGGATTTATGATATGCAGGTGCAAGTCTAATTTTTTAACATCTTTGAATCTTAAAAAAAAAAAAAAAAGAAAGAGCTTCCATTTCTACATAGCCTCTGTTTTCATTCAGCATAAAGCTCATTGCATTGCTAGTATTCGCTGAACCACTACAGTTATCGGCAAATCAAAGGAATGTTCTTCATAAGCTTTCCTGAATTATTATATATTTTGCTGCATACAAAACTCTCATACTGTCATTTTGCTATGCAATAGAACGTAGTTTTGAATCTGTTACTTACCCTTATAAAAGAGCAAATGATGTTATTTCCAGTAAAGAAAATATTTTGTTTTATCTGAACTTTGCAATGTTTCTTTGCTCAGGGGATATTTCTGTAAATATCCTTTCCATTCTGCTTAGCATGCAATGATGTTTGTAGAACAAACATTTCTGTAGCTTTACATACAATTTATCAGTATTAAAAAACAAAACAATAAAAAGAGACAGGAATTAATATGCAATACAAATATCTCATTCTGCTCTATTTCAAAAAGAAAATATTTTTTACAATAGTAATGACCATTAATGTCACTTGTAATGTTCCATAAACTACTTTATCTAAAAATTAATACAAGAAAAGAAAACTCCTGGTAGTTTCATCAAACCACAGGTTTTCCATCAAGTGGTTTTAAGGTACCTTAAATAAAATAAAGGTATAAAATCTGAAACATTTTGACAAACAAATTCAGCTTATAATGTATTTACTATTGTGTTTTAATGAGTTCATTGTAACTGTTAACGTTCTTTCCTGACTTTGTTTAAAAAAACAAACCTAATGAATAATTTTGGTCTACTTTTCTATAAAGCCATTTTTAATACTTTAAGCTAAGTAGTGATTAATCCATAGTTATCACCATGGAAATTATTAAAACCAATAATAATATCTCTAGGGATGTATTAATCTATTGTCCATGCCTTAATTATATCTAATGTAATTCAGGAAGGTGGGGATATAGATGTACTAAAGGATTTAGAAATTTTCTACTGATAAAGCCTCAGGTGTATGCCTCAGTAAATCACCATTAACCTCCATGGAATTTTGCTGATTTACACCTTTTGAGATTTAGCTCCAAATGCTTTTGTTCTTTCATATCACTCATTAATGCAGACACACACATGCATGTATTCACATACACGTTCACTCAAGGGAAACCAAAGTATCACCTCATAGAAAGGTTTATGACAATGGCGTCATACTCACAAAGGGAAAAAGCCAACTGTAAACCCAGATGTCAGATAGTGCAGGTCCTGCTTATTGGTTATTCACTCTGGTTTTACCCAGGGATACACTTGGCTGGTAGATTTGCACTAAATAAGGATATCCCAAACAAATTAAGTGAAGTAGACACTGTTAAAAAGAAAGTTTTTTAATGTGTTAGGCCTATCTCAACAAGTAAATTTTCATCCAGAAAAGACAAATTTCTGTTAATTCCAGACTACATTGATAAAATATTTTGGAACACTTGCTCAGATATGTTAAACATAATTGGGCAAAACTATGTGAAAGGAATACAGGGGCTAAAATATATGTAAATACAAAAAATCTCAGCTGATATCTACTTTCCCCCTTAGGCAACAGGTGTATTGCATATCAGAGACACCTAATGGCCCCCTTCATTCATTGAGCTGTTCCACTGAGATTTGACATTTGTCCTTCAGACAAATGGTGCCTCCTGGGACCAACAGAAGTGATTCCTTTAGCAAGCAAATTAAAAAAACAAAACAAAACAAGCTCACAAAAAAAATCCCACCAAAACCAAACAAACAAACAAACAACCCTACTCACCTTACCTACTTCACTGCTGGGTTAAGGAGAACACTAATGATTAGCTAGTTTCTCTTCCGCATAAATTTGTGTTTAAAAAATGTGTTGCCTGACAAAATCTCTTCTGTTCTACTGGATTTAATTGCCTTTTCTATTTTTTTCAGATTTCTAATAATAGCTTCTGCCACTTGAATCTGGTTGTTGATATTTGTATATTTTTGATTCTTTATTAATAAAATATAAGTAGTTCCTTTTTTGCACTACACTTGGAGTTGCACATTTTCTCACCATTAAACAAGGTTTATCACAGCATTTTTATTTTGTTACTGCCAACAGACATACCAGAAGGAACAGTACAGGTAGGTGATGGAACTTCTGCACTCACATCATTGAACCCAAATAAGATGGGACTTGCATGTACTGATATTTAAACATTGGCAGACATTCCTTCGCAGTCTGCGCTGACAGAATGACTACCATCAGTGCTGGAAGATGTTAAGTATTAATACCGACATGGCCTTCAATGTGCATAAGATGAAGCCAAAACTAATTAGGAAAAATCAATAGAATAGAAGCTCTTATGACCTGGAACAGAACCAAAACAAAAGCTGAGCTCAGCTTATTGTATGGATTTCTAATAGGCCCTTTTCTATACTTTCTCAAAACTCTCTGCAGCAAAGAGGACATAAGTCAAAATGCTGATGAAACACACACTTTGGGTGGTATTTCAAAGCTTAGTACTAGCTTCATTTTAGAGTCAATAGAAGCTCCCTCAGAGGCACATTCAAAGGAAAAGACTAAGTTTAGGTGCTGTAAATCACCTTTTATTGGCCATAGAAGGAACCTAGGAGATTAACCCATGTCGGGTAATATTAGCCCTTCATTTAGTGAAGGCTTAGGCTTTTTTATCTATTTTCCTTTGGAAAAAAACCCACACCACCAGTTTAATAAGCATTTTTAAAAGTTCTGTTATTTTAATCACAGTAATTCAATATGAAAACCTGTTTAGCTAAATGTATTGTAGCTTTACGGAGATCAAATCTGTGCTCTCACTATAGTCTTTGTCAAGCACAGAACTCCATTGTGCGCCCTGGATTCAGGAGAATTAAATATAGTAGGCAAACCATTGTCTGCTTTTATGCTCTCTTTTCAATCTCTGTCTGATACCTAGAGATTATTTTCAACTTCTAAATTATTTTTTCTGTTAATATGTTTATTCCAAATGAATTGTTTTTCAGTGCCAATGGCAGTCTAATAAGGCCCTCTAATAGTTGACTGGTACAGTCAGGAAAATAAAAAGAGAAAAAGATGATTGTTGCAGTACCCATATCTTTTTTCAATTCAAAACTACTATATTTTTGACTTAATTTTCCTGATAACTATCAGCCAGAAGCCTTTTTAACCGCAACCATTTAAATTCAGCTGAGGAAATAACAACTTTGTATCTATAAAGAGGAAATATATTTAAAAAAAAAAAAAATACTAGAGATTCATGACTTACTGTTTTAGTTTAGATATCACAGTTTCAGCTTTCCAGTTTCTTCAACTGCACTAAACACGAGACCTGTACTTTTTCTTTTTGCCTTAAAAACTTGTTGCGATAAAGCCATTTTATCATTTTAATGTGCTTCTGGAAGTGTAGATACTACATATGAAGGTGGTCCATTTTGCCACTAGACGTGATAAAAATGGAGGTACTGTTTTCAAACTTAAAATATTTGCCCACAGTCATGGATAATGAATGTGTAAAGCAAATCCTTGGCTAAACATAGCTGTATTACAAGGAGATATCTGTTGTCAACAGAATTCTGTGACGTCACCAATTAATATTCAGTCCCTGTATATCACAAAAAGGAGACTTTCCCTTCTGCTCTCTCAGACTAATGTGACAAACCCTTCTGAAGAATATTATCTAACACCCAAATGACATATAACTTCAATGAATCTTTCATTGTGTTCAAAGTGATTGTGACAGGACATGAAACTATTATTTTTCTGATATTCTTGATAGGTACACAAGTCATTTGTGGGCCAGAGGTCAGGGGGAGGGGAAGAAAGAGAAACAAAAAAGCAATTTACATTACTTAGGCCACAATCTTCATTTTCCATTTGAAAAATCTTTTGCCCAGAAGAATTTGTATCTTTTTATTGCCACTTACCTGTCTTTACAATTGTGCCTACAAAAGTAGAGGTCAGACTCTTCCAGCAAGGTATACTTTGTTAAGAACAACACATAGGATCTAACTTCAGAGGCAAGCTCTCAGAGTTGCTCTGAAATAGATAGAAAGTGTTGTCACATCCCAAGGAAGTTTCATGTGTGATATGCAATCAGTTTTGTACATAGAATACATTTTGCTCTCCAGGTCACTGTTGTTTCTGTTTCTTCTGCTATGCACATTGTAACCCCGCAAGCCTGATATGTACCATTCAGGCACACAGAGCAAGTATTTATTGATTAATACACAGAATAGCTGGGACTACTGGTCTGCTAAGATAAATGTTACATGCTCACCACACCTGGTGCAGATAACCTAATGAGTCTTTGCAAGTCAACCAGCTTTCTGTCTTTTACAATTTTACAACTTTACAATTTTTCCTCTTCTACCTTTGGGTCAGCTTCCCCTCAACAGGAGTGCTTCTGTTTGGGTTCTTATTCATCTTGCATTGCTTTACCTACCTGCTTTCTCACAAAATAACGACGATATTCTCAGTAAAACTGAATGAAGGGCAAACAGCCATGTTGTACCTTGTGCCTGGCCCTGAGGGCACTAAGGGACCTTCCTGTCCCTGCCCAAGCCCCTGGGGATCCCCCTGCTCCAAGGACCCCTGGAGAAGTCTAGGATTGCTCATTGGGAGCAGCAGTCCCTTGAGAATCTAGCAGAAAGCTTTCCATTATCTTTAAGTATGGTGATTTCTTCCTTGCACATAGGATGACTTCTTAAACCTTTAAATGTCATACGCACAAGGCCGCTTGTTAAATAAGGATATTGCTCAGAAAGTCTGTATCTACCAGAGGAGAATCATCAAAGGCCCCGAGAAAAAGAGGTATTTAAATATTATAATGGAGAAATCAATATCAAACGAAAACAATGATACTTCATGGTTAAGAGGAAATAGCAAAATAATATACAAAAAAGAATACAATCTGCCCCAAAATGGTAGCTTTCATCCCCAAAATATTAGGAGTGCAAACATATAAACATTTTGTTTATAATAAAACTGATGCTATTCGTTTATCTTGTCTATAGGTTTATGACTCTACCTTAGAGTATAAGGAACTTGAAACTGTTCTGAAAGTGTACCGAGCACAGTTCAGGCTCATCCCAAGATCCCACTGGGACAGACATGAAAGGCTAAATAAAAAGTTTCAGCTACACAATAAGCAAGAAAAAGTTTATGAAACATCTCCCATTCCATGTTTTCATGCTTATTATTTTTTAGAAGGGTTACAACTTTGTTTCAACATTTTATAGGTTCTTAATTGCTTTTTATTTTAAAATTGAGCATCTTTTTTATAAGATAAAATATGATGTAGAAGAGGGCAAAATAAGTACTTGTTACTGTCGCTGCAAAATTAAAAAATTAAAAAAAAAAAAAAGACATTTTTAACAAAAAAAAAAAAAAAGATTGTTCTATTATTTCTTGAATTTTCAACTCAGCTATTCAAAATAAAGGTCCATTATTCTCTTGGCTCTAATTAAAACCACATTCATATTTATACCAGCATGTTTCCTGCTGGCTTGAACTCAGGGCTGCTCTTTGGTTTTAGAAAATGTTAAATAGACAAGATAAGTGAAATCCTGGCCCTGATGAAGGCAGAAGTATTTCTAATACTTGCTTTGATCAAGTCAGGATTTCCATTTATGGGAATGCTTTTTTTTTTTTTTTCCCCCCCCACTGCTCCCCCTTTTATTTTTTACCCATAATTTTTCTATTAAGCACTTCCATTCTCATCTGTCTTCAAAACTAATTAGTTCTTCAGATCATTACCTCATTTTCACATCTGTAGCCCACTCATCTTTGCTACCCTGAAGTAGTACAAAAAGCAAATCATGGATTATACTGACATTTAAAGATACTGGAAGGGATAAGGGTGGGGATTGGACAATAATAATGGGAAAAATAATTTAGAATCTGCTGTGGTAACCTAAGAAGCAAATGAAATCCATGAAGTATACAGCGAAGAAACCAACAGAGCATTTTCAACTTAATGGAGTGGGAAAACAGTCACTGCTATAGATGACCTGAATTGTATGCACTGCACTGGCCTGTGATGATGTAGGAAGCTATAGGATGCAGCCCCTCTCTGCTTGGCTTTCCATTTCACTGGGAAAATTCTAATCCTCAAGAGGATTAGTAAAAACATTAGTACAATATTATATCATTTTTTGGCACTCATGCTTTAAAAAAACTCTGCAAAAATCAGAAAAAAAGGGGCTCAAAACCAGGTACAAACCATAGTTGAATTCATACAATAGTCTAGGTAGATACATTTGTGCTCATAAATTAAACTTGCCACCTAGTACAGAATGGACTTTGTCCTTATGATTAATTTTTTTTCCCATCCAAAACTGAATGGCTTGATACAGAATGTCTGTTGGGAATGGTCCTTGGTTCATGCAAACTTTCAGACCCTGCAAGGGTATTATTTTGGTGTGTGATAATTTAAACAGGGTAGAATCATGCTGGGAATACTTTTAACAAATAAAATTATAGGCAGATGAGTTCCAGTTCCTAATGACATTCCCTCACACTCATGAGTTAGATGTAGCCAATGAAGCTTAAAAAGCTTTAATCCAAAAGACTTGAGAAGACTTAAGATTTATAGAAGCAGCTTTTAGAATAATTTCTTTTGCATGAATGGAAAACAAGATTTCAATTTCACAAAAACAAAAAAAGAAAAGAATCATAGTGAAATTGCTTTTTTGCAATATCCACTTATACATTGTCGATAGCCTAAGACAAATGTGGGAAATGTTTCAGTTTCAATTTTGCAGTGGACCACTCCCCAAAATTATAAAATTTTCTTGAATACTCTGACTCCTAAAATTCTGCCCTAATGAAAACATATCCAGAAGAGTGACAGCACTCTATACTATAGGGATGAAGAAATCTTTTTAATAAAACATGAATACAACACAATCAAAACTCTGTCTACACTCACATACTTTTAAGAAACATGTGTACAATATTTTCTTCCATAATCCTTAGTAACTCCTTCTCCTAGGAAACTGAGAAACCCCCTGGTTTTTACATCACTATTTCACTTTGTCTGCTATTTCAACTTTCCTATAACATAAAGCGTTAAATACTTTTTTATAAATGGAACATATTGTTACATATATGTATATATCTTCAAAATTCAATCTCTTTAGGAAAGAGATTGAAGGTGTATTGGGTTTTTGGTTTTGTTTTTGTTTTGTTTTTTTTTTAATTATCTTTGCTTCTTATGGAAAAATCTTTAGCATAAAGTATCTCCCAGTATTATAATTACTGAGTAATAATTCACTTTAAAAAGATCCATATTATAGTAAAGTCAGGATTGAAGAACTTTACTGTCTGAATATCATCTAGATGCCAAAATGTTTTTCCATTAGTAATTGCAGGTGACAAAACTTTGGGTAATATTCTGTATTCATTTTCTCTGATATCACCTAAATTTATAATGCATTAAGTTCTCAAGTAGAAAAGAGAGTTACAGAACAGATGAAAGAGCAAGAACAACAAGACCACAATACCTAAGATATAGGCAACAACTTCCTTTTATTTTCACAGCTGATGACTTCTCAATTTCATGGCCTGTGTCTAAATAATATAATTTTTTTCTTTATGGAATATCAGAGAATAAAGAAACAAAGATCAGTAAAACTGTCAGATTAACAGTACTGGACTGACAGGTTGCAATTCCACATCAAAATTTCTAGCAACAGAAAGCTTCAGTGCACAATATTCATGATTCAAGATGGCAGATAACTCAAGACTAGAGATTAGTGTTAAAATGAAGGAAAAATCGACTTATAAATAATAGGAACTGTAAGTGTATATTCATACAAAAATATGAAAGATACAATTTATCATCATCTCAGTTATTATATTACCTTATTGGCCTGTCAATTGTTGTAATTCAGATAAACAGATCATAATGGGAGCCCGTTCTGAATTATCTAGGATAAGCTTTTGGATAAATAATTCCTATGTACTGTGATAATCAACAAGACTTTTCTTGTTGTCTATATGTCAATGACTATTGAAGAGAAAAGAAACACAAATAGGCAAATAATTATAACAACAGGAAATAATATTACACACACACACACACACACACACACACCCCAGCTCTATATCCTCATCAGAATCAGTTTGATCTGCTGGAAGATGAAGGGCAAAATTTTCATGTGTCATTTTCACCTACCATCACTTTCAGGAAGTAAGTATTGTCCCTTGGTCTACGAAGGGACTTCATTATTTTGGCAAAAACCTCACAACCTTGGTATCTCATTTAATTAAACAATTATTTATCAATAATAACAATTAAAATTTCAACAGTGAGTTACCTTTTGAATATACAGACAAAATGAAACATTCTGTGTAAAATATTATTTATTTTCTGTATATGTATGTTAAAATCTGGTATGAAATCTAAACCTCCATTACCATTAAGTGAAAGTGAAGAAACTAAAAAATCAGACAGCTTTACAATAATGAAAGTTTGAATTTAACTTTTTTCCCCTGAAAAAGTAATCATAATATTAGCACATGTTTCTTTTAAACATAACAATAAAAAATAAACAGCATACAACATTTTAAAAGGGTATGGCTGCATGGGACTGAAGTACGTTCTCAACTAAAAATCCAAGACAAGAATTTCTAATTCAATACTTTTCCTTTTTCTTAATGTCAACTTTTCAGTTGCATAGATTCTAACTTTTCAAACTAATATTTGATAATATGACATTCACCTTTTCAATGACTTAAGAAATAAATTACTGAGCAAGCACAATCTGTGTTAAGAATTAAGACATTTAAGACAAGGCAAAAAAGCCTCTGGAACATATCTATGCCCATGTTGATATTCAATCAATTAGATCAATTAGTACTTTCTTTAGACACTGGTCCAATACTTTCCACTGTCAAAGCTGGTTCAATGACTCCTAGATAGAATTTTTATAAGGAAATCATCTTTCAAAAGAAAATCAATAACGACTAAACAATTCAAAATAATCCAAAACTACTAGAAAAAGAAGAAATCAATAAAAATATATAGTATACTTCCTCACTTCTTTTTGCAGTCAATGATGTAGAAATGCAGATAGGAGGAGGGATTTACTTTGCAACAGTGCTTGGAAAAAAAAAAAAAAATGAAAAAACACTCCATCTTTCTCTTATTCAGCTTAGAAAAAAAGGAGGAACTCATCAAGCTCCCATTTCTTTTCTCACCTCCACGATTTTCTTGTAGTGAGTAGTCCAACAGATTTTGCATTTACATTTGTTATCTCTTGACCCAATGCTATGATTTGTGTATGTTACTTTTTTATGTTGCTTTAACATTTTTTGGATGTTATCATTAAATCTTACCATTTTTCTGATTTGCAATAATAAATACTGCTTACTGAAAGTGAATTTCTTATAGATAACATTCTAGAATTTTAAATAGAAATATTATTTCAAAGACACCAGTAATTCTTCTAATGTTACTTTCTTTATTAAAACACACACCTCATAGAAAAGAAAAAAACACCTCACTATCAATCATAGTCAACTTCTAGTCAAAATTTGTCACAGAAAAATTACTTTGTTGGATTGTGATATATGACTTCAGTGTTACCATTTTTTTCTGAGGAAGTATACAAAAAAGTACACAAAAGTACTGTACACCAGTAGTAGTGTGCTGCTAAGTGCAAACTTTTATAGAGTCTAACATCTGCCCAAAAACAGAAGAGAAGAGGAGAAAACAGAGGGAAGAATTGTTATTTTTTTGTTGTGGACTCAAAATTAAACCTTTGTAGAGATGTAGTCTTTGTAGAGGACATTTGGTACTAGCACATGTATGCTATCTACATAATTATGTCACTCAAAATGTAAAACAATGAATTAAAAGTGAATTTCATTGCAAAATATGTAACAATTAAAGTATCTCATTTCAGAAATATAGTACTTAACTAACACTTCAGTAAAGGAGGGGTTAATAATTTTTTTAATAAAATTCATCAAATGTATAGTGTCTTTCATCTCTAAAGATATATACAACTCATTCTGACACCAGAGGTAGCTGTGATAAAGTTGATTGTACAAAGTTGTCATTTATCGATTATAACAATATTGACAACATTCTCTACAAAAAGAATAAGAAATACATTGCAGCTTTCACAGTCTAGCTTCAAGCTGTTATTTTGAATATTTCTGTGGTTTAAAGGGATTGTCTGTAGACTTGTTTTAGATGATTCAAAGACAGATTTCAGCTCCAGGCTGAAACCTCATGGCTCGTAACACAGTTACACAGGGAGCAGCACACAGACACACATCCGCTTGAAACAGGAAACATTAAACAAATAATGAGATACTCAATAGAATTTTCATCATCTTTTATGCAATGATAATGTGTTTTTAAATAAAAAAAAAATAATACTTGATGGATTTGGGTATACTTAGCTTTTTGTATTACTTGTCTATGGGTGTTAAGATCTGCTGAAGGTCTGGGTAGAAGTTATCAGGCTGGAATGTGTTGGTTATTTTATTTTTTTTTCTTTATATAATTATAAAAGACTTCAATACACTATGTACTTAAATAAAAATAAACTAAAAAAAAAAAAAAAAAAAAAAAAAAAAAAAAAAGAGAGAGAGAAAGAAAAGGAAGAAAGACTTTAAACACCAGAACTGAGCTGCAAAGATATTTGTTATACACTGTAATTTGTGAATGTTTCCTTATTAATCTCAATGGGCAGAACCTGCCATCCCATATTGGTATGGTGAACATTATAGTTATATAGCTATAGTTGTAGCATTGATATAGTTACATTTGTATTATGACATGGATATTATGGTGTGAAACTTGCAATAAAAATTTAATTATTTGGGCTGTTCCAGTGTATCACCACACTCATCATAAAAAACCCCTCTGCCTGTCTTCAGAAGAGATGTGCTCCCGCCCTCTGATCCTTTCTGTGTCCCTCCTCTGGCCCCGCTCCAACAGCTCCGTGTCTCTCCTGTGCTGAGGCCCCAGAGCAGACGCAGGACTCCAGGTGGGTCTCACCAGAGCGGAGCAGAGGGGCAGAATCCCCTCCCTCGACCTGCTGGCCACGCTGCTCTTGATGCAGCCCAGGACACGGTTGGCCTTCTGGGCTGCCAGCGCACATTTTTTTTCCCCTCTAAGAAAGGGAATAAAATTTGGAACACAGAATATAATTACCTAAAAACTAAAGCTCTTAGACATTAGAATTAATCTGTGGAAAGGTTTAATTTATGGTCTCAGTCACATTTTTAACACATTACATGTTACATCTTTGTTACAAACATTTGGTAGTATGATCCATGTGATTCTTTGTCACAAA
This sequence comes from Podiceps cristatus, assembly GCA_000699545.1. Taxonomy (NCBI): domain Eukaryota; kingdom Metazoa; phylum Chordata; class Aves; order Podicipediformes; family Podicipedidae; genus Podiceps; species Podiceps cristatus. Next base: position 17,916 of record KL267777.1, on the reverse strand, counting down.
TAAAGAACAGATAAAGAAGCAGGTTTTATGTAATCACTTGGATGAAATTGTTCTTAAAATTTCTTTGAATCTTAATCAAGTTCAATGTCTACCATGGGCATATGCAGGAGGTTTGAGTAAATTGGAAAGGAAATTCCTTTACATCATACAATTAACCCAAAAGTTGTATTCCCATAGTTTATTGAAAAAATATTGGTTTAATAGTACTCTCCATACACTGTGAACCTCATCTAGTTGTTTCCTTCAGCCACATTTGTAGTAATTTTTTTTCAATACCTGAGATTCTGAAATCAATTAGCACACACATCTACATCTTCACAAATCATAATAGTTCAAATTTATTTTCCACAGCACAGCAGGCAAATAAAACATTTCTATTTTAAGATCTCAGTCTTTACTTATTTACATAACTACTTTGTTAGACATACTTATCTTACACATCATCTCTACTGGTCACATGAAAAAGGCCATCTTTTTAAGACATTTCAGTCTGTCATCTGCTCATATTTCAGCTCTTTAGGGTATCTTTATGAGGAAAATGTGCTAAGTTTACCAGGTCAAAGACTATCTCTGCATAAAAACACTAAAGGCATTTTTTTTTTTTTTTTTTTTTTATGTCAAGACATTGGGGAAAATGAATTTAATAGCAGCCCATTACTTGATTTAATTTCATAGTTTCTATCAGGAGCAGTCCAACAAACTCCTAATAACTCCCATTTTTCACACAATGACATGTCTTCACTTCTAAACAAAACTAATGGGCAGTGGAAACATTCATGCATGGATCAGATTTTAAATGAATAATGTCATTAGATAAAAAATGTTAAAATGCAAAGTCCATAAATACCTATTATGAAATTAATGGTGAGTGATATATTTACTTCATTTTAATAATCAGCATAACTCCTGAAAGATATTATTTCTCTTTTATGTTATTTATATAGCATAATTTGCATCTGATTCTAATCATAAATACATAGTCCAGCCCTAAATAATTGTACCACTTTGTTGCTTGTCATGCTTCACCTAAATTTTCCATAAATTCATCTAATAATAGTATCAATTTATTTAAGTGAATGTTCAGGTTTTTTGTGGTATATTAAAAATGATCCAGAGGGCCTCCTGTATAGTGAAAAAATATATTCAACCATTATCCACCCAGCCAAAAAATTTCAGAGCTTCAGAAAGTAGGTCATACCATAATAGTGACATTGAACTTTTCAACTGGGAGTAATTAGGTTTTATTTCCAGTGCTCAGTGACCTACTCTGAAAAATAAGATAATACAAGAATGGTTCCGTTTTATTTTTCATAATTTAGTGGCTTGCTCTATTATTTCTTTCTACTGTATATACCTTAAGAATCCATAATTGTTACCTATCCAGAAAACAACAGCTGACAGCTGTGTAGGGTACTTCTGCTGTTTAATATGTCGTAAAGAATCTGTTGCAGGCAATGATGTTATCATTAGGGAACAAGGATACTGTCTATTATTTCAGAACCGAATAATCCAGCATTAAATCACTTCAACTGCAGTGTCATTTGCAGGGAACGTGAAAGCAGAAAAGTTACCGTGTATGAAACAAGCTTTGCAGTAATACTTACAGCACAGAGGGCATTTGAAGCACACTTCCTTGTATATTCCCTCTAGGGTGCTTTAGAAAGCTTTTCTTTTATTTAATGGCTGCCTCCTAATGCAAAGAGACATAATAAAATGCACTTGCATCTGTTAGCTCAGATAACAAGACACGTTTTTCCTTTTGGGGGCTGGGGTGTTCTAAGAGCCATTTAACACAATTCAGACTACTGTTGCAAGATGAACTTATTCCCTCCAATGAGTTTTCAATTTTTTATTTCTAATTAATGACATTACAACAAGAAATAACCTCCCTCCCCTGACTTTGGTCATGCATTTGTCCTATATATAGGTGTGTGGGGTGGCCTGCTGCATCATGTCAACCTGTATTGTAATACTACAAGAAGTATAACTTGACATGGTGTGTCAGATGCTAAAGAACATGAGAAGGCATGCATGAAACTTTTGCAGACATGGGATCATGGTCATTCAGAGGCAGACTGTTCCTCTGGCGTTTACATAGCTGTGAACCAGGAGTGGGAAGCCTGTAATGCCTCCTTCCTGTTACATGGAGCATACAAAGGACAAGTTATTAATATAGTAAACCTATTGTAGGGGGTGCTCTCTATGCATTTTACTAAATGTGAATGAATATCCATGGAGGATAGAGAGAATGCCAAGTGTAGTGGTAGATATGTACAGAAAAGAGCAGAGTATCAGGCACCCAAGAACTACAGGAGATATTCACTGAGTCTTTGCAATTTCTTCAGAGAGAAGAGTGCTCCCACTGTTATTTTAAAATGTTGTCTGCTTTGAAATTCACAACACGGGGCAGATCTCAGTGGCAGAGTTAAGACCTGACCATTCTACCTCTCACTGTTCCCTGCAAAATCATCATTAATTTTTTACAATGGCTCTAACAGAAGAGGATCTTTCATAAAGACTACCATGTAGTTTTCCATGTTTATTCCATTTTTTTTTCATGAGTAGAATGGTGGAAAGAAATGTGATTTTTATGTTTATGTTGTTTGGTTTGGCTTGGGTTTCTTCTTATTTTCAAAACAGAAATATGATAATAATTCAAACACTGAAATTTACTTAAGAGTACGCTTATCTGCATATTCATTTCATTACCAACCCAGTTTGAAAAATACATCAAGCAAGTGAAAAATACATCAAGTAAGTGAAAAATACCGTCTTTTGATTGCTGTTGTAAATATAACCAAAAATGGATTTTATCTTCATGACCTGACAATGTTTGTGACAAAACAGCCCAAGTATCTTCAATATATAAAGAAGCAGCAACAGCTCAGTACCACCTCAGCAATGACCTTCAATAAATCAGTGTCTGTATTCACTAAATTAAGGTTTGTCTTTTTACAAGACTTCAGAAAATTCAGTGTCAACTGACTGAATTTGATCATGTTGATACCTATTCCCTCACTTTTTAGATGGATTAATTGTGCATAATGTTTATTTAAAAAAAAAAAAAAAAAAAAACACCAAAAACCCTAGGTCATAAAGTTTTCCTACATATTTTCAATTATATTTACATGTGCAGAAAAATAAAATAGATATTTACTAGTCTTTTCGTGTAACTGCTACACTATCCCGCTCTCTTAGACAGAAGAATGGTAAATTCATTACTGTAATCTCACTGATATACCCAGAGAAACATACACTTCATATCAAAACCAATCAGCAGCTAATAAGAGTTTTGAGCCAGTAGGAGAGACCTTTTTCTTACAGCTTCAAATCAGTACATAATTACGCATGCATTTAAGTTTATTCCCGTTCAGCAGAGTACCACAGAGTATTATTAAATACTTTGTTGAATAAAGATCTAAAAGAATATATCTAAAATAATATTTTGAAAAATCCTGCACCTTCAAATACAGTGTTTAAGAAAATTTTTCTTTTTTTTTTTTAAGAAAATTATCTTCTATGTTCCTGCAAAGCAACTTTTTGGAATCGGGTGGGATATCTTCCGTAGATAATCTACAATAGCAGGTATTTTTTCATTTCAAGGCAGGTAGAAGTAAATCCTAGTGTTTTAATTTCAATTCTAGCACAATAGAAGATGCTGTTCTAGGGAAAAGAACAGAAACCAAACCAACAGATACCATTTTACAATGGAGACTTTTTGTTTATATGAGAATAAGCACATGCAGAATCTAGCAAATGTCAAAGTTCTTATTATGTAGAACAGTAATACACAGAGCACATAATATTTTGTTTCTCATTTGGAAGGCCATATTAATTATAGTACATCCGCAAATGTCTGAGATAAAAGTCTGAGAAAATTCAGGTATGAAAGAAATGTTTAGACTGGACTAAAACATGCCGCAAATTAAAATACATTTATTTTGACCTTTAAAAATTATACAAAATTTCCCCTAAAACACTTCTTAGAATTCAGGGACATCAGATAGAGATTTTACACTATAAAATGCGATTTTGTGCACTTGCTTTTAAACATGGAAATTTTTTTCTGCCGAGTTTACCAGCAGTTCGCAGTATTCAGTAGCAATTACAAAGGTGGTGAAAGAAATTAGAGCCCACAACACTTCCTGAAGACACTTTATAGAGAAGTACAGTTTTCAGTTTTAATGCACTTTAAAAGCATCTGTTAATCACAGAGTAAGTTACAAACAGACACCAAGGAGAGAATTAACACCACAGCTTGTACCTTACTGATATGAATCAATAGTCTTTGGACTTTGAGCTGGGTAAAACAGAATTTCACACCACAAAAGAAGCTGTCACTTTAAATGCCTATTGATTGTAAAACATATCATTATACCACCCAACACTTCACACTATCACCGAGTTTTTGCAGCTATACTCTGAATACCATTTATTCACATGAAGCACTCACCGGTGTCAGCGGGATTAAGTATTGGGTAAGATATTACTCAGAGTAGGAAGGGAAGAAACAGAACACACGTTTTGCAAATTACACCTGTGAAAGTAGTTTTCTAAGTACAAATTACAGTGAGTTAAGAGTGTTCCCAGTTAAGATCTTGTTAATAATTGCTCTTTTTGAAAAAGGAAGTCAGGCTTTCTTGGGTAAGTGTGCAACTTAACACACCATTTTTTCACTATTTTCTATTTTGAATGACTGGAGGGAAGCACAATCATTATTAACTGACCTGACATAGTAATAACAAAACACCTCAATACTGAATGTGAGTTATCACAGATTTTAGAGGAGTTGCTTTGGAAATATGGCCATATAATGGACATGATCTGTGGTACAAACTCCAGTCCTAGTATTTATATCCTTGCTGTTGCTTCTCTGATAGTAAGTGACAAATATTTGCCATCAGTATATCTAACAAATATGTGAAAATTAACATATTATTGTTGTGTCTCTGACTAAAGGTCGTGCATATATTCACAAAAATACATGCCATTTTGAGAAAAGGTATAATACATCATACCGAACCAATCTGTTCAAAGGACACCACTGGAAGAAATAGCAGTGATTTCTTTCAATCAGCAACTTCCTTTTAGCAGTAAACTCTTTTTCCAAACTGGAGCTGGAAGGGATGAGCTTACATTTTCAGTGCAGGAGAGGCTCTAACTGATCAGACTGCAGTGATGAAGGATGTTGGCCTGTGTGGGTACTGTTCAGAGAGCTAGCTAATTGCACGTCCCAACATTTTGGTTGTAGTTTTTCAGAAATACTTTTCTGTCTGCAATCCTGTGTCAAGCTGCAATGGATCTGCATCAAACAATATTTACTCTGCTCTCTGTGGCTTGTCTCAGGCAAAATCCTTTCTAATTCTTTAGAGCTCAAGTCTGTGCTGGCCACTGCTGTTTCAGAGGTTTAGGTTTTGTTTGGAAAATTTTAATTATATTTTTTAATTCTTTTGGAACTGAAGTAGTGTATGAAAAGTGGATAATGTCTGTGTCCAGACTATCCATCCGCAGACCTGTGTTGACAATCTTAAAGGGATAAGGAAATGGATGCTTAGTCTGCCACTGGCATAAAGTGAACTTTATCTGCCCTTTTTTTTTTTTTTTTCCCTTAATCGATTTAAAATAGCAGATGGATTTTTTTATCTTCAAACAGAAAGTTGGAATAGGTCAACCATCCACCAACAGCAGAACAAAAGATAAAGAATATAGACCTACTCTTTCAGAAGGTAGCCCTGGTGGTGACCCTCTATCCCTCACATTAGCTGTGAAGGAACAGAATACAGTATTGTACACGATGAACAGGAATGCAAAAGGTAATATAAACAGAGTGGCATTTGTCTGTCTCCTTGGTTCTTTTGCACATTTGTGGAAACACTGTGAAAAAGTTCAAGCACACTATCACCTGTCAAAAAACATTTGCATCAGTGTTAATGGATGCCACATTGTTGACACTGCAGCATTGCATGTATTATTCTTTGAATCACATGATACAAAATAACCTAGAGCTTGAACTCACTAGGGGATTTTGTCATTATTTGAGGTTGAGTGTTTTAAATTAATCAGTTGGACTTCTTAAGTTTCGATGCAGAGCTTCACACTGAAATAGTTAATTGGACCTATTGCCATAGTCATGTTATCAAAGAGAACGAGTATTTAAAAAAAAAGATTGAGAAACTTCTTAACTGAGATCATATAACTTGTCTGATTCATTTTAACCTTCTGTGAATTATGAGACTTGTTGGAAATGCAAAACGATTAATCACGAGTCATCTTGAATATTTGAAACCTTTACATTCCAAATGATTCTCAGTTATTTTTTATTCTTAGAATCATTATCAGGAAAGGTAGTGGTCATAAATTATCATTGATGGGGGAGCTGACAACGTAATTTTCAAGTTCTGAGTATCTGAATACTAATTTCCCTAGAAAGAATGCAGCATATTACTAGTATTTTAAACACATATGTAAAAAAATGCATCATCATACTTTAATTCCTGTGAGTTGCTGCAACATCCATATAAATCTTACTGTAACTAGTTTCTAGTGCAATGTTGCAGAGTCGTTAAAGCAAAAATGAAAATTAAATAGAAAGCCTAAGTCTAATTGATACTAATCTAATTCTATAATAAAAACAATAGCTCTTTGCAAAACTAGAAAAAAGTAGTATTGCTCAGAGCCTACAATGACTAACTTCTTAAAAAGAAAGCTCTGCTATGAATAAGATGTCTAACAAATACCAATGCAAGGTAGATCCTTAGAAGAGGATATGCTGAAAGCCAAAATACCAGCATCAAGCATTATGTTGCAGAGCTAAGACCACCAAATACCTCCTAAGTATGAAATGAATGCTGACAGTCAAAGTTTCACACAGAGCTAGCACTAGCAGCAAGCCAGCCAACAATATCAATGTTTTTCAAAACCCCACATTTCCTGTGTAATGATGCATGGAATGGCAGTCATCTCAAGGGAATAATTTATCCTACGTGTTCCCTTTTTTGGTAAAATAGAAAACTATGAGTGACATATAAAATTTTCTATAATTTTTATTTTTTATTGCAGCCAAGAGATTTTTTGTGGGTTTTGTGTTGGGTTTTGCCCTTTTTGGTGTTTTGTTTTGTTTTGTTTTGTTTTGTTTTTTCCGAGTAGATATTTTAAACTTTGGCTCTGCTCCAGCTTTGCTGATTCTTTCTCAGGTCGATGTATATCAGGTATCACTCTCACCTATTGGTGTTTGCACACTGGAGACCTCTTCTCCCCCTTCTTCAGGGTGTTCAAAATATGCTGCGTTCCGAGCTGGCAGCAAAATGCCAAACTAGTGAAAATGAGCAGTCAGCACAATCCTTGAAGAAAGAGAGATGTTCGATTAATTGGATTGAACTTCAGCATAAGTTGGACGTTAGTGAAAATTGGCAGCTTGGGCTTCCTTCATAGTCATCAGTGGAGAGAAAGACTTTTCTTGAGAGTGACTTATCAAAGTGTCTAAAATTAGGGAATTAAATACTTAAATATACTGCAAGTGTCTAAATAAACAGTTTTGAATAAGTCACTTGAATTCTAAATTTTATAAGACTAAGTCAGGTCATATGAGTTCCTTGTGTTCACAAAAGCAACTATTTTAGGAAAAATCTATGTAGCATATCTGTTATTTCCTCTTGTGGGACAGCCTATCAGGATAATTGTTTGATTTTCTACAGTTCTACACTGATGTTAGGGAGCTTAATAGCAAATAGCCACATAACCAAATTGATCTCAGAAATATTTAATGTGGCAGTCAGGCAGGACAGTAGGTTTGAAAGTGAGATAGGCAAAGCAGGTACTCATTTATAAGAACCCGAATTCAATGTGTGCCCTGATTTTACACTCCAGAAGTGTGCTTACTGTAGCGATAAACCTTTGTTACAAAGTTCATATATGGATTTGAACCTTATTTTAAACTATGAGGCATTCTGATTCCATTTCTGATCCTTTCTCACTTTGGATTGAGATTTGTCTCACTTCTGTGGCTCACTGGCAATTTAGAAAAGTGTCTATCATCATTAATTAAAAATTTTGCAAATTAATGAACAATACTATGTAATAAAATTAACAATTTCCAGAACTACGTTGAGCTAAAAAAACTTCATAAATTAGAAGAAAACAATAATTAAATGAAAAACCACAACAACAAAACAAACCAAAGAAATGCTTAATGTTTAGAGGATCACAAATTTAACCATCCTGGACCTTTAAGCACATAATAGCAATGCCTGCTAAAAACTCAATCATATCAGATTGCAGTTTCTGCCCACTAGATGGGATGAACCAAAGCTTTACACTTTCATTAGCTCACATTCTCTGTCATGACACTAGTGCCCTCTCATCAGATTGAAGGCTGAGCTGAGTGGTGCAGACAGAGAGAGGCAGATAAAAGGAAACTGATGAAAGTGCTAAATATTTGCCTTCTGGGTAAAAGCTGTATGTGGCTTTGCTGACCACTGATTTCCTTTGCCCTGTTCCAAGAAGATGGGAGTGTCCCTTGTGTTCATTGTAGACATACTAGTAGCTTCAATTTCAACCAAATTTGATTTTTAGTTTGTCTTCAGAAAGTGCAATTTTTGCCTGAGCTTGAAAGGCAGTAAATGTTTTTGACTTCTTTCATAGAAATCACCCAAAACTGTGAATTTAAAAGATAAAAGGTGGAAAACATCAGTATGCAACTGAATTTTCAAGATCTGTACCACACTTAGACAAATATCATTCACTGAAATTTGTAAGAACCATTGATTTCTTAACAAATGAGGAAGCTTGTTCAGGTAAAGATGGCAGATATTTATTTTAGTAATAGATGAAATTATAGCCTATCTCTGTTTCTGAAATTCGATTCAGACTCAAAACTGACATGGATTCCAGCTGACCTGAAAAAATATGTCTGAGGGTCTCAACAAATTGAATAACTGTTTCTATTTGAATCCTAGCGCAACAATCAAAAGGTCAAAATATCATAATCTGCTCTGGTCTGATCTGGAAAAAAAAAAAAAAAAATCACAAATGAAATCCCTATTTCATCTCCAGATACGTAAGTATTAGAAACCCTCTGAGTAATCCATTTCTTGTTAAACTAAAGCCTTATTTTGAGCAGAAAGGGAGATAAATATATAAAAAATGAACAAGTAATATAATAATATCATATAAACATCTGAGTGATGGATAACCATGAAAATCTGAAAAAATAAAATTACTCGGAGTCATTGAAATATATTAAAAACCTATCAAACTGTAAAACTCAGCAAGCTCATAAAAATTGTTCTTTCTCATAATTGCTACACAAACAGAAAAAAATACTGAGTGGTATTTTAATATTAATCTACAATAGAATACCTAAATTAAATGCATTATAAAATATTATTGTTCAAATATTTCTAATAAAAAAATCAAAGAAGAGCTCTTTTTTCAATGAATCAATATTCACTGCTTCTCTAATCATAAAATTTAGGGTAATTTCCTTTTTTTCAGAATAATATATTTAAAATATAATTAATGAAACTCAGAATTATTAACACATGATAAACAATGGTAAAGTATATTGACCAGTTTAGGTTTCTTTTTCTTATTTTATTCCATATTATACCAAGTCAAACCAGAATATGTGAGGACAAGAATTCAACCTCAGAAATTTCTCTCAGCTTTGAAGTCTGTTAGAGGTACACACATTCACAGCTGAAACATGTCAAGCTAGCAGAGTTTTGAGAACAATTTCAGAGAGACTTATTTCTCATCTGGACAGTGGTGCTCATGGCACAGACCTGGGGTAGGAAAAACTGTCCAGTCTCAAGTTTTCCCATTGCTAACTATTACATATGTACAAACGTGTTTCCCAAAATGGATATTTTAGCATAGTTTAATATCCATTTTTAAAAGTTCTGGTTTTAATAAAGAATGATATCAGATCAAATGACTATGAAAGATAACCGATATTTTATGGTTATGTGCACAGTATTTTATGCTGGTGTGATGTTGACATTTGAGAAACTTATCAAAGACACTGTAGTAATTTTGATGAAGCTTTTTTTAACAGGTTTCCTGCATCCCTTTGTTCACCCTGTGCACGCGACTTACAGAAAAGAACCCTCAGGTCTTAACATTTAGGTTGTCAAATCCTGTGAAACACGTGAAAATACAGTGTATCTATAGCATAGAAAATATCTGGATTTTACCATTTCAAGTGCTATTCCGTTCTACTACTTGATAATGTGAGGCAGGGTATGAGAGGTAATTTCAGTAATGCAGGTATCTCCAACAGACAACAAGCATGTTTTAGGCAGCCTCTTTAGAATGCAAAAAGAGTTAATGGAGTTCTTATCAATTTCTGAAAATCTGTCCTTAATTGTATCTGTAATGATCTCCTTTGCCTGAGCAGAGGAGATTCAACTGTACCATTTCCATCTAAGACTTAGTCTAGGTATATCTCTAAGACTGTGCGTTGCTTCATATTGCTATACATGTTACTTCATTGACTTTTTTGTATGAATTTACTTTTCCAATGATAGTATCCAGATATAGCATTGTTCCTTTATGAAAATATAAAATATTGAGGCAGTATAAGGTCAGGTGCATTTTATTAATACTGCCAGGAATCTTCTCAAATTCTGGACCATGAATTACTTTGAGTGTGATAAAGTCTAAAGGCAACAAATAAGCTTTAAACTCCGTAACATAAAAATATACATAGGTCATGAGTGCAAAGAAACAAGTCTCATTCTGCCATTAATATATTGTATATAGTAGCTGGTTGAAAGTGACTCTTAATATTCCCATTATGGTTTTTTTAAAAAAACAACAAAAAAAAACAACCAAAAAAAAAAAAAAAACCACAAAATAATATCTGAAGCACTCTTAAAAATTAATACTCAAATTCTTTCACTGCTCAACTGATTTTAAAAATCCTCTGATAAACAAGGTTTATGAGACTGCACATGCTTTGCCCAGATTTTGCAATGTTTTGTTTTACCATTGTACTTTCATCCACTGATGTCTCTGCTCTTCCTCACCCATTGAACTTTTTACCTTTTAATCAGGCAAACACTCATCTGGCTTACACTATGTTCAAATGGCATTGTTCTACATTTATATCTGAAGTTTGAAAGGAACAAGGCTGATTATCATTGCTCTCCATACATGTAGCTTTGAGATTTATTTAGTTGTCTCTTTGCCTTGTTAATCTTCAGTTCAAATGTCTGGAAATGAAATGTTAGGCAGAAGCAGGCAGAAAGTGAAGTGATGTAGACCCAACACTTAGCAAGCCATTCACTTCAAACCTGGGCATAAAAGCACAGAGAAAAACAAAGCCACCCACATTTTTCAGAGTTCTACTAGCTACAAAATGTAAGTATTTTTGTTTCTTCTTGAATTTCAACGTCTTTTCCAAGGTTCACAACAAATCTGTGACCCATCAAATTGTATATTTTGCTGAAGTGCAGCCATCTTGAAAATACTGTAGCCCAGGGATGTCAATAAAATGAATGTAAGACATTACATTTACTCTGTTTTTATGTGAAAATGTTTTGAAAACAAATCTATTTCAGAATAGTTCTTTATTAAGAATACACTTTGGGGAGGAAATAATTAACTTCACACATCTTTTTATGCCTTCTGCAGAGGGTAAAATCTAATGGTGGAGGGTGTGTGAGTGCTGTAAATGCTGCCATTTTCCAAACTTGATATTACTAATATGGACTGCCAAGTTTAGGTCAAGCGTTTATACACACTGTGCCCCATACTTCCAGTGTTTCAAATGTATCTGTCATGCACAGCAAACACACACTGCAGCACAATCTATGGCACTGAGAAGTGAATATGAAATATTTTAGTAGAAATGAGCCAACGCTTTTACCTCATTTATCTAAGCTGCCACCATTTTTAATAAAAATTTCATTTAGTTGACAGCTGCATACACTTTCTAAATAAGCAATTTCCATGAATTTGCTGATTTGCAACATTTTTAAATTGTCTATTTTTGTTTTCTTTTTTTTTTTTTTTTTTTTTAAATACCCCTCATCTTTTATATTATACAGAGACAGGGGAGGGAACAATCATGTATAGATGTGTATTTTTTTAAAGAAAATATCTTTAAAAATGTACAACATCTCTAATGCCAAATTAAAATTATTGCTGGAATGGTGTTATGTTAGCCCTAGGGTATATGTGATTTCAGCATTTAATTAACTCTGAAGTCCTCCTGTAATCAGGGCTTATGTGTCTGTGTAAAGTTCAAGGCAGCCAGGCTGAATCTATAGGAGAATACTGCTTGGAGGGGCTGATGTCCTGGAGAAGGAAGCTTGCCCTATCTAAAGCAGACAGACTTTACCACATGGCTACATGCACTAAATTAAGAAATGGGGAAGTTCATCCAAAGTGCACAGATTAAAATTTTCAATAGGCCTAAAAATTACTCTAAGGCATGAATGAGCCTGTCACTTTTTCTCTGCCTCTTCAGCAAATGATGGATTCACTCTATGCCCATAATATAACCCGTGAGATATGCCTAGATTCATTGGTTATTCTTCATTCTCAGTCAAGCTGAAATAGAGGCTGTGGTTAAACAAATCTGCTTTTATGGAGCAAAGCACTGTGAAACGGAGCTGATTACGGCCTGACACATTGAATTAGGGTGTCGTGTAAAGCAGTGCTGATGATTCCATTGTTTCTGGGTCCTATCCCCCTGTCTGAGCTTTTCCTTCGCTCTCGAGCCACGCTCATTTCTGTTTTCCCTTTGCTTTAGAAAACCCTTTTTTCAATCTATTTACTATTTGTAACTGACTCCACAGCAGAATGTCATTTATAGGTCTGTTCAAGAGGCTTAGTGACAAATGCTTTAAAGGAAGAGTATCACAGTTTTCTCTTTCACTATTCTCAAAGACAGATTGCATTGTAAAAGCACTGCACATATCTATCACATATCTAATCACTTCTAATTTTCATTTACAAACAAACAACCAAAAAAAGTTTTAGCTAACTAAGGTCACTGACTAGCAGTATCTACTAGCCTGAACAAACGATCAGAGTCCAGGAAATACTGAGTTCCAAGACCTCATGATACTGTAAATCTTTTCTTGCTCTGAAGAGACAAGGAACACTTAAGCTTTCTGCTTAATTGTCAGTCTTTTAAGTCATTAGTCTTGATGGCACTTGGCAGTAAGTTCCTTGGTCTGTTTCCTACATTTGAATCTGTTGGCTCCTCTTTCTATGTTATTCCGGTTGTTCTTGGGCTGTGAAAATAAGCAAACAGCAATTTTCCTAGTGTAGATTTTTTATTAGTATAAGAAACTTATCCCACCATGTGCATCTCCATTCACCTTAGAAATCCCAGTTGTTGCTTATATGATTAGTTTTTACCACTTTCAGTATATTGTGTTCCATCTGAAACCCTCTTATTCCTGCTAGGCTTTGTTTTGGATAAGATGCCCAGGACTTCTCAGTCTCCAAGTTGACAGTACAGCATGCAAATGCTGCAGGCACCGAGTCACTGAAAGACTTATCCAAGAAACAAAATATATTACTCCTTGCTGCCATGTCTAATTGATACTGGTACTCAAGTTAGCTAGCTTAAAACAAGCTTGAATATATCTGTGATATATTGCAGTTGTCATTGTTATAGTGTAGGTGTAACCATAGACCCACAGTACAGTTCAATACATTCAAAAATATATTTTCCTTTGTTTCTATACACCCTCAGGTTTATTGCCTTCCATAATCACCACAATGCATTATGGTAATGTTTTTACTGAGCTAGCCATAGGCATTTAGTGATCTGAATTCCTTCCAACATTTCGTTATCAATACATATATCGGGTATAAAAAGAACCTATGCTTAAATGGGTTCAGATTTTGGGTACCAAATAATGATATATGGTATACAGGGTTTTGTAGACACTTTCAGATTTCAAAAGAAGCTGTGCACAGTCCCAAGTTTTGGTGTTCTTCCTATAGGCAAATCAGAAAATGTTATCTGCTCATCATCTGTTTATGTTTATCACCTTATTTCTACTAATACCTTCACAGGATGCTCATCTCGACCCTAAAAGTTGCTCAAAAGTGTAAGTTATCCTAAGATAGTCCAAAGTAATGGAGGGGGGTGGTGGTGGTGGTGGTGTGTGTGTTAAGTTTTAGATTTCTAGAAATGACTGAGAGGCTTTTGGTCCCATACAAAATATAGGACTGGGACCAGTCCAGAGTTAGCAGTTCATACAGGCAGGACAAAACTTGTTACGCTGTTCAGGCATTATTTTTCATTTTCCAACCCCGTCACCTGATGGAAGATGTTCAAGTTCAGAAGGGTCAATAACATTAGCCAGACTGAAATATCTGTGACTATGAAAACAGACTCAACCCTTTTTTTTTTTTTTTTTCCTTTTCCAATCTGGAATAAAGCAAGGTTTGTTTTCATAGGAAAAATGGAAACAGCATAAATTATAGAAGATCAGCACTTGCACAACAGAAAGATAGATCAATAAAATAAAGTGCAACTGTTCAATAAATACAAATGAAACTAGAGTTGTGAAACTTATTTTTTTATTTCTCTTTATTTAACTTTTTTTCTTTGCTTTTCTTTCTTCTGTCTCAATGACATCACATTTTTCCACACCTTTTGCAAGCTTTTCTGTTCTCTCTTTATATTTTCCCTCGTCATTTGTTTGGTGTATGTATTTTCTATGAGGGCTGCCCTACAATTCAAACAACTGATTCTTGGCTTGGCGGGCATCTCCTGTTGGCAGCGTGAAAATTATATATTATTGAAAGCCAGACTGAAGCCAATTTACTCAAAGCTTCTCATCAAGCAAAGAAAACTGCTCTCATCACTCTAATACAGTTTCAAATGTAGTGATTTTTTACCAGTAAATAAATAAATTGCCTCTCTGGAGGCAAGAGAACAGCCAAAAGCTTCTCCACAAGGAAAATACTGAGTTCACCTCTTCACAGAATAATCTTTGATATGAAATGTAACACGGAAGTAGTCTGAAACCTAATGTTTGTATCAGATGGTAGAATACATTACCAACTGAAAAACCAAATCCAACAATCTTAAGATTTTCACTGCTATAATTTACTTGTAATGAAAAGCATTATTTCTTTTTCTTTTTAATTTCAAGAACTTGTTCTTGCAAAAGTACAAATTGGTAACACAACAGACTAGTATTCTCTCTTCCTAAATGGTGTGGGCAACAGATGAATTATGCAAGTTCTCACAAGTTAATATTTTAAAAATGTTCTAAAGTAAGTCTACAAATCCAGTTTTCATACATTCACTATAGAGTTCTTGCTAAAGTCTGTGTGCAGGGAAAAGGTTTTAGCCCTATATTTGAATTTTAAGATTTTGCTTTCTCTTCTGCAACAGATTGACCGATTTTTTTTCTTTATGAACCCATGTGCTAAGTAGAAACACTGAATTTCATTTGCTGAGAATCAGTTTTAATCTGGACTGTTCTGGCTTTTTTCTGTGAGAAATGAAGTAAGACTTAGTTTTGTGTATATCTCTTACACCAAGGTTTAAGTAAGGGTCCAAATACACTCTCATCACATGGTGAGGTATTTATTATGACATACAAGTGCAGAAAAGTTCTGTTACTCTGAAAAAAAAAAAAAAAAAAAAAAAAAAAAGTTATTCTGTTATATTTTGATTTACTTTATTCAATGGATCCATTCTTTTAGGCATCTGTTTTAATCCATAAAACAAATTAGCCATCAGCTGCACTTGCAGCTCCTACAGGTTCAATGCATGCGCGTGCAAGTTACAGGATAATTGGATACATGATTTTTGGCAGGAGCATTATACACTGCAGAATTGTGCAGATGTTTCATTATGCTATAACAATGCAGGTGACCAAAGAGTCAAAATAAGTACTAGATTTCAAAATAAACAAAAAAGAAAAGTCACGCAGATAGACGAATTCATAATGTAGACCAATAATCTGGTCTTTCAGCATGTCAGTAATACACAGGACTTCTTGAATCCCTGTAAGAGTTTGTATCTAAAGTTTGTTAAGTGAGATTGGTAGGGGTTTTTTTCACTGACTTTTATTGGAGCAGCATCAGACTCCAAGTACTATGGTGGAGAGCAGTTTATAGTGTCATTTTTAGTTTATTTCAGTATCAATGCATTGAAAAGACTTGAGGGAGAAGCGGGGAAAGGAAAAAGGGAAAGAACTTCCTCTGGTCAGTTAGCTTAAAACTGTGTTCTGATATGTTAAATATATTTATATCCTGGTTCCCATGTGTGCATGTTTTCAATTTCAACAGTAATTATTTATATGCAGCTTTTAAATAATTAAGTGCCAAGTGAGCTGTATCTATCCCTGATACTAAATTCACGCAGTCAAATTCGGTGCAACATTTTTACCTTCAATCTGCTTTATGGAAACCCATTCCGAAGACAGCTAAATGGTATTCCACCTTTGCTAGTTACACTTTTCTTATACTCATTATCATTAATAGCTTAAAAGCCTCCAAACTGTTACCTTAATCTTTTTTATGTCAATGAGGTATTCGCCAGCCATCAACATTTTACAACCATTATATCTATTAGAAATCGCTATATTTCAAATTATGTCCAATTAACAGAAGAAATAATTACAACAGTACATTTAATTGAATGGAAAATGTTGACCAGGTTGCTTCTATTTTTCCTTTAGATGACATTTCCATTAGAAGGGCTCTATTTCATGATATACACAAATACAGATTTACTGTAATGCACCCTCATAAAAATATTTAATAGTCATTACGGATTCTTCAGACAAGATTTATATTATTCACTCTTTTGAACAATATTCTTCCTATATTATGCATGCATATAAGAAAACAGGCTTTTCTTGCTGTAGTGTGGGACAGCAAGGGATTTTAGATAACAAAATTTCATATGCATTTGGTAATAGTATCTTACAATTGTATTCCGTATTAGGTAGAAGTAATGCATACACGAGTGTGCAACACATACATGCAAAAAGGGACTCTGTCCCATTTATTTACTTCTTTGCACTGAGTTAGTACAACTACATCTTCAGATTTCATATGATGCTAGGCAAAAGAATTATACCTTCCACACTGTTTTGATTGCAAATAAAGGGTATTCTAGGATGTCCCAAAAGGCTAAAAAGTCTGGAAGAACATGTGCTTTGTTATGTACCAGATAATGTTACTCAAAAATCAGTATAGAAGTGCATTTTCAAAATAGATTTTTGAATATATTTCCATGGAAAGCGTAGTGACTTGAGGAATGATGACAGTGTTTCAAGCATGAAAAGGCATAGAAGGAATCACAGATGTCTGAAGGCATTTAGAAAGAAACATTTCATTTCAAGGGAAAAAAAAAAAAAAAAAAAAAAAAGGACAAATTGGAATTTGATTTTTTGGACTTCCTAATACTATTCACTTCTCTCACACACTTAGCTGAATAATACTATGAAATATCATTAACTCACATAAATTTGTTGGAAAACAGCTGTGAAAGATCTTTGAACTTATTTCTGCACAACCCCCTTCTGACTGAGTCCATGAGTTTAAGGATGATGAGAAGGAAAGTCTGCATAGCTAAAGGCAAGATCAGAGTTCATCAGAGGTTCAAGTGTTGATGAACAAGCCCTTTAGCCCTCTAAGGATCACTTGTTAAAGACAGAAAAAGCCACCTACCATTTGAGCTATAGCTGTGATACCTGCCAAGATTTCCTTCCAAATTCTATAAACTTTAATATTTTCACATTGAAATTTACAAAATTAGGATTGTGGCATACACGTGAAAGCCCTTGGGAGCTAGGTGCATACTTCAGTGTTGTTCAGAAATGTAGTTATCTGATGGTGAAACCTGACAGGAAATGAGAAAAAGATGAGGTGAGTTATCAAGAAACTTAAGGAATTGTCTAATGAATAACCTCTTTGTTTTCTTTT
>JMFS01052207.1:0-19964 GCA_000699545.1 Podiceps cristatus | reverse complement strand
AAATAAAATAAAATAAAATAAAATAAAATTTGTCCAGTAACAGACTACAGGGCAGTCCACTTAATCTTAGCCACTCTGTTCCCAGGATAGCCACTGTGAGCTGTTTGACTCTCCATAACAACTTTAGGAACAGGTCAATCTTCACTTCTGTCATTTGCCCACCTCGGTTAAGCTATTAATTTTGGGCAAAACCTCTGTCAACTTTCTGTCTCATGGCTGCACACTGTTTAGAACAACTTTTTGCCCCAAAGGGGAGTGTCACTGATGTTACAAATCTGCCATGAATCACAGTGACATTATACTTCCTTCTACAGACCTGAAAACCAAGCTTTAAATTTTACTGCCAGGAATCAGTAGGATATGCAATGCCATGCGTCTGTACCTAATGAGCTCACTGAAAACAATGTCCCTTGTTTTTCCTTAGTGCATGCACTAGTGAATCATTATACTTTCCAAACCTCTGGCTCAGAATTGCATATGAAGAAAGTGTCCCAATCTCTGGAGATCAGCAACCAAAAAATCTAGAGGCACATTAAAACCAGTGTACCTTAGAGAAGACCAGTGTGGGTCAGTCTGTGTGAACTGTATGACAAAATTATGACTTCCACCAAACCTGTATACAAGCTGTGCACTACCTGGGTTGCTATTGTTCTCAGGCTAGTTAATGTGCCTATTTTTTTACAGTGTCATTGCTGTCTAGTTATTCAAAGTTCCACTCCTAAATTTGACATCCCTTCCTTCATGAAACAGTCAGTTGATAACTAGAGGAAAAGGTGTCATGATTCGCCTATGTAACTAATTAAAATTTTTGAAATAATTAAAATTTTAATTAGAGACGTTCTCAGGTGCTACAATGTCTTTGCCTCTTTTTGGGTGTGGGGGGTGAAGAGACAGAGAGAGACAGACGGATGTTTTTAATAGCTCAAACCTAGGAAAGTGGTTTTGGGGGAAAAAAACTTCAAAGTATAGAATCTAGCATGGAGACTCAGTTCTGATTTGTCAAATTAAAGTTAGCAGAGAACATGCTGCATTTACATGTAATTCTCTTAGGGATAGCATTTCCAAATTTGCCTCTGCAATGAGCAAACACCACTAGCATTCCTATCTGGGCTGAACATTCTGCTTTTTATCCATCCATCTTTCTAGGAATGTTTTCATATGAAAGAAAGCTTTAAAATATATTTGCACTAATACAATCTACACATGATTTTTATGTCTGCAGTTGCCTTTTTTATAGATTACCAGTCCTCCAGGGTAATCTTTCTACATGATATTGAAGTCAAATCCAATGTTGTATCTCTAATATCACTGCCTCTTTCACAGCTATTCTAGGTTCTCCCATGCCCCTTCCATTATTGCTGAGCCTTAAAGCTGCTTCGGCACCAGAACGAATTTATCACTGAATTACTAGACAAAACTGCTGCTATTCTTTCCATTATTTGGACAGCTATTAAGCAGCACAAATGTCATCGACTATGGTTCATCCAATAAATCACAAACTTGAAAATATTAAGCGCTGCTAAATATACTCTGGTATGTTTGAAAGTACTGTTTCTGTAGTTCTGCCTTAGCAAGCCAGCCAGTGCCTTTTTATTGTTGTCTTACCCTTCCTAACAAGGCCTGTGTTCTCTCAAATTTCTAGCAAATACATAATCTTCTCAGTCCACCCAAGAGCCTTCATTTTGCATTTATCTCTAGAAAATCTTCAGAGATGAGTTCATCTAAATAAGAATCAGTGCTTATTTAGTTTTGTTATCCATCGCCTGTTTTAAAATAAAGCAGATATAAAAATACTAAAAAAGTAATTCAGAAAGAAAAATCCACAGCCTTCTGCTTCACCTTGGAAGGTGACCTTTTTAACATCAGCCCAAATTGTCCACTCTCCTCCATCAGATCCCTGCCTCAGATGACTAAAAAAATTAAGAAAAGCAGCAGCATAGAACAGAGTACCTTCAAAAGATTATTTCTGTCCTTAACCTAAATCTGAGAATCTTTATTTATTTTTAGTGCCACTCTTCACCCTTTGCCACCTTCCCTGTATTTTTCAGTCAGCAAACTCAGTATCTTTAGGAAGAACAACAGTTTCCCTGTTATCACTTGGATGGGGGTTTTAGAGAAGATGTTTAGTTTAGCTGTTTCAGAACAATCAGTGGACATGATATACCACTCAAAGACCAAATTTAGGTCTTGTCTAAGGAAAATTCTTACTAAAGGATGCATGAATAAGAGGCTTAATAGAAAAATAGAGGTGTCTTTTCTTACCCTTCAGATAAACAAACAAACAAATAACAGGAAAAACAAAAACAAAACCGACAAACGCACAAAAAAATTAGAAGCAACTTGTATAGCTGTTAGTTCTTACTTCAGTCTTCTGAACTGGGGCATATTGTAGCAGTAGTTAATGCTACCCACACACAGACATGTATTTACACAGACCTGCGGGCTTGTGAGTGGAAGTGGTGGCGAGCAAGGGCAGCACAGGCAGCATGGGCAGCTAAGGCAGCCAGAGTCGTCGTTGCTGCCATTTGAACACCCAGTTTTACTCAACCTTCCTCACGTCTATCCTTTCTGCTGGCAGCAAGTCCATCACCCAGCTGGAGAGTGGGGGAAACAAGTCCAATTCTCCTGGGTGATTCAGAAAAGTCCTGTACTTCAGAGAATAGGAAAAGAAGAGGAGTTCTTAGAGTGGGATGTTTACGGAATTTAAGACAAGATAGAGGTCTCCACTCACAGTCCCCCTGGTCTGCTCACCACTCTGCCACAGATCCCCTCTCCACCACCACAGCAAAAGTGAACTTTGCTCTTGCCAGTCAAGAAAACAAAAAAAAGTACTTTGTTCCTCCTAGTTATTTTCTTTAACAGCAAAGTCCGGGAAAGGTCATTTCAGTTTTGCCCAGCCTTTTAAGATGCTCCATGTACCTCCTGTTCTTTACATTGTCTTCCTCCATAGAATACTTTGATATAAAATGTCAGCAGTAAGATTATCAATCAAGTTTAATTCATGTGATCTCAATTTAGAATTGCAAACACTTGTGCTCCTACAAGGAGGAAAAGTGATCAGTGACTTGAAGGCCTTGCTGACAACTACTTCTTTAGGTATAAACTTATTTAAAAGCCAAAAAGTTCATTCCTATTCCAAAACTAATTTTTTATATCTAGTTTGTAATAAGTTTATATGTATTGTCAGATCATTGCTCAAACTCCACAGAATATATTTTTTTTTCCCAAGCAAAATAAGCATGAAACAAGAAGATTGTAAATTTTCATACTAATATTTAAGTGTAAATTGACATTTATGTATACTCAGTTTATGCTGCTGAACAGGCAAGGACGTATGTTGCATTCAACACCAAATATAAGTTTTGATCTGCCAGACAGCGTAAATGATATCAACTATGAGCTGTTCATTTGTCATTAACAACTGATCATATCAAAATACCTATTTCCTTTATGTAAAGGGTTTTAAAAGGAATGCACTGAGCAATCAATGTTTTTAATATTAAAAATGAAATTTGCTGTATGTAGACACCCACACCCAATAAGCTAACACAGCTGCCTTCAGTCATCTGTCAAGTCCTGTAGGCCTGGGTGTCATAATGATGTAGCACTGTAAGAACTGCACTATAGTAATTCTTTACTGTCCTGTTCCTCATCCAAAAAAATTTTCTGTCTCCCTCTTGTGAATAACCTGATCTAAGTTATATGGCATTTCTTACCCCCGTCATAAGGATAAGCTGAGAATGCTGAACTGTCAGCAAATCTTTGATGTAAATCAATGGTCACAGGAGACTTAACTAAGAGACAGAGGAAGAATATAATAACAGAGCAATCAGCTTATCAAGAACAACACTTTTACTCTTCAAGAACAGCTAAGTTTTAGAAAAGCATCTTCTAATTCAGCTATGTCATGAGTCAGCATTTATCAAAGGATACAGAACTTCTGAAATTGCCATGTGTGATAATTAATACATATTTGAGATGGAGAGGTATCATTATTAGGTAACTACTGTTTCAAGATCACTAAAATTAATTTAGAAAGGAAATATGTACAGTACATTGCCAAATGCATTTAATATCTTTAAAAGAAGAGTGTGTCTTTTTTTTCAGTTTAGGTTGCACCAAGTAGAATCCAGGTTTTCTGTTCTTCATGTTAGATGATTTTACAGGCACCATGGCCAATCTATGTACAAGCTTACCCAAAGGAGAAGAAATGGAGGGAAATGTTTTGATAATCTTATCAATTTTTGTGACATCATTTTCTTAGTTCATATGACCTCAGATATTTTGAATGCAAAGGAATATAAAATGACTACAAGCTCAGAATTATAAATGTTATATGATAATACTTTATAACACTAAATGTTAGAAAGTATTGGAATTTATAATGATTGGCAAACATATTTTTGGTCCTCCCAAAATTAGCTATAAGGATCTTAAAGCTTTATGAATACCTCAACTATACGGAGTCTTCACAATGAACAGAAAATGAAAAAGAAGTCTTTCAATCAATATTCTACATTCTTTCATATTTATGCATCTGCATATACTGAAGATTAAGGGGGTTTTTTGTATTCTAGGTTTTCTGTAGATTATATATCTGACATTTCAACATTATGATAGTAGAGGTCAATGAAGTGTATAAATAAAGGGCAATGCATTTATTTCATATATTGATTAGAGGCAACTATTAATTACAAATTAAGCCACACTTGTGCACCTCTCTAATATCATGAGCAAAGCATGTGCTAATCTGCATTTTCAGAAGAGTTCTCTCCCATCTTTGCCCAGAGAGGTGGTGGATGCCCCATCCCTGGAAACATTCAAGACGAGGTTGGACGGGGCTCTGAGCAACCTGATCTGGGTAATGGTGTCCCTGCTCACTGCAGGGGGGTTGGACTAGATGACCGCTAGCGGTCCCTTCCAACCCAAAACATTCTATGATTCTGTGATTCTATGATTCTATGATCTTTGTGTTAGTCAGTCCATAGATGCAGATTCTTATTAATCACATCATCTACCTGCACTTCTCGTCCAGGTGAAAGATGTCTCTGTCCATTTCAGGGGGGCTGGACTGGAGGACCTCTAAAGGTCCCTTCCATCCCAAACCATTCTATGTTTCTATGATTCTGTAAAGCCTTTGATAAGTGCCCTGCCTGCTTCTCCCCTTACCCCAATCCCCCTGCCTCCCAAGCATTCTTGCCTCAAAATTGGAGAGATATGGATTTGATGGATGAACTATTAGATGCATGAGGAATTAGCTGGATGGTTACGTCCAAAGAGTTACAGTCAACAGCTCAATATGCAAACAGAAACCAGTAAGGAGTGGTGTCCCTCAAGGGTCCATACTGGGACCAGTACTGTTAATGGCATAGATAGCAGTATTGAGTGCACTTTCAACAAGTTTCCAGATGACACCAAGATGAGTGGTGCAGCTGATATGCTTGAAGTAAGTGATACCTTCCAAAGGGTCCTTGATAGGCTTGAGGATTGGGCCCATGCTAACCTCATGAAGTTTGACAAGGCCAAGGGCAAGGTCCTACACCTAGGTCACAGCAATCCCTAATATCAGTACTGACTGGGGGATGAATTGATTAAGAGCAAGCCTGCAGAGAAGGACTTTGGGATACTGGTGGATGAAAAATTAGATATGAGCCAGCAGTGTGTGCTTGCAGCCCAGAAAACCATTTGTACGCTGGGCTGCATAAAAATAAGTGTGACCAGAAGTTCAAAGGAGGTGATATGTCCCCTCTACTCCACTCTCATCAGACCTTAACTGGAGTACAGCATCCAGCTCTGGGGTCCCCATCACAAGAAAGACATGCTTCTGTTAGAGTGGGTACAAAGGAAGATCACCAAAAGTCAGAGGGCTGGAACACTTCTGCTGTAAACAAAGGCTGAGAGAGTTGGGCTTATTCAGCCTGGAGAAGAGAAGGGTCTGGGAAGACCTTATTGCAGCCTTTCAATACAAAAAGGGGGCTAATTAGAAAGATAGAGAAAGACTTTTTGCTAGGACCTGTAGTGACAGAACAAGGGTCAATGGTTTTAAACTAAAAAAGGGTAGATTTAGACGGATATAAGGGAAGACTTTTCTTTATGATGAGAGTGGTCAGATACTGGAATAGGTTGCCCAGAGATGCAGTGTTCAAGGTCAGGTTGGATGGGGCTTAGAGCAAGCTGATCTAGTGAAAGATGTCCCTGCCTATCATGGCAGAGGGGTTGGACTAGATGATCTCTGAAGGTCCCTTCCAACCCAAACCTTTCTATGATTCTATTATCTCCATGTCCCATTTCTTCTTATTCTTGTCTTCCATTAAATATGCCCTTGTCAGGTGTTATAAGCAAGTTTTGAACCTTGGATTCATCTTCGGCAAGAATGCACCTTTGCTGTCTGAACAGTAGTCTCTGTACTCAGGAAAGCATATACTAACATTTGAAGCATTATGATCTGTAACATCTACAGAAGTATTCATAATAAACTTACTGATCTGTGAAAGTCTGAGTAGTTTTGGGAGAATTTTCCCTTTTTTGTGCAGATTCTTTTTTTTTTTTTTCTGAAAGCAGAAAGAAATTGAATGTGTTTCTTCTGTATGTGCTGCTATCATTCATATTTAATAGATTTACTTTTCTCAAAACTATGCCTGACCAAGGGATATCATGAGCTGACTAATGCCATGGAGCTCTGACTTCTTTGTTATGAAGTCTCTACCATGATTTCAAATACTAATTCTGACCTGTGAGCAATAATTTTGCATTTACTATGGGCACTTGTGCCAAAGGTTTGGAGACTCCCGTGTGTGTTTCAGCATAGTTCAACAAAGAGTTGTTCTTGTGCAGCTTCAGGGGCTTGTATAGTGCATTCTGAGCCCTTAACGTCAGACTAAAATTCATCTACAGCATAAAAATATTTTCTTCTACTTTCTGAAAAAAAGCTTTGGATACGTAAGAGAAAACTCATTAAAAACCACTATTACTTTCCCCTCAACCTGCCCCCACCCCCCAAAAAAAAAAAAAAAAAAAAAAAAAAAAAAATCTTACCCTTTCTAAAAATTTAGGGAAAAAACTATCTAATAAAATTGGATTTTTTTTTTTCTTATATGCACTGTGCCGGTGTCCTGGCTAAAGCCAGGCTGGGATACAATTGGATCAGTCCCTATAAAAGTCTGTTATCTACAAATAGAAATTCCTTGAGGAAAGGAAAGTTGAGAACTGTGAAGCCACTTAAATTGATTGATGTCATATTTAAAACTTAAATTTCTAATAGTACCTTCTGTCATGAATTCCAGTCTCCTTCCAATCAAGGAAACAGACCATGAAAAACAGAAGAAAAAAAAGAAGGGGAAAAAAAAAAAAAAAAAAAGACTCGTTTTTTGATTTTCTTCTAGGTAGGTATTTTTCATTGATTCACTGAAGTGTTACATATTTATTGCACCTTGATATATGATCTAAGCCTCACAAGTAAAAACAGAGTAACTTTATTTCATTATCATGATCTTTCCCTGTCAAGATGAGACAATCAAAATTGACTAAGTTTCAGAATTAGTATCAATACCATCCCTAGTTGTCACATACACCCTGACTCTGAGAGAGCATGTTCCACACTAGCCTAGAACGGCTATTAGGGAAATACAGACTATTCTGCTTTTCTCATATATTTGTCTTCTGCCATTTTTAGAAGGTTCAGTGAAGCATGCCAAATACTTTGTGAAAATAAACAGCTCTTACTTTTGGAAACTTACATCCTTTATATTTTACGCTTGTTCCCTGCATAATCATGCTGGAACAAATTTTGAAAACAAGTTTAATTTGGTAGGAAGTAAATAACTCATAATTTGCAGAGTATATTTTGATGAACTATAAAAGATTATATTATTGTATGACATAGTAGATACATACCAAGTCACACTGCCAGCTACTCTAACTATGCAAATATGTGTTTTAAAATTATTACTCTAATAAACTTAAAGCTTCTATATAACATTAACAGCAAATATTAAATCACATGCAGATGTACAATGTCTCTGTTATGTTGGGTTATAAAAACGTCATGCAACCTGCAATGAAAACGGGCTTTGTTGCATTAGCCTATTTGCAACATGGATCAATGGCATACTTGAATTTAGATAAAAAATTAGTATTGGACTGGGAAATATTAGACCAAAAATATATGGAATGTTCATAATGGAGGAAACCTTTGGAGATAACTAAAGAGTATGCAGATTTTGTGAAGTGTTTTTCTTGCAGTTTGCAATAGCAGCATTGGCTCTGTCTTAGAGTCATCGCATGAGATTGCCTATCCCTGCTAATCACATAGAGAGTACCATTTACCTTTCTACTTCCATCAAAAAATATAAAATAGCAAAGCACACAATGATTCATCAGTTTAGATATGGCATGTCAGAAGTGACATCACACTAACTCCTTCTCTTCCTTCCCTGGAGTCTTAACAGCTCATTGAAATTCACATCTGAAACAAGATCCTCATCAAACTTGTCCACCATCATTCATTGAGCTCTCAGGGTTACACACCCATCTCTCTGTATGATTCTGGTAAAGTACATCAGAAGTGGCACTTATGCAAGAAAAAGTAGAAAAAGTGTCACACCTTGACCACAGGAGTTTTCTTTGGCTCAGCTAAATAAACCTAAAATGAAGTTGTTCTGCTATCATGGATCAACTACTAACCAGCATTGTATCCCCTAATCTGTTCCTGAAGCTGTCTATCCCACAGTATCTCCAATGGGAGCCATTTCCTTTCTTCTTCCATTCACATCAAGAAATGACAGATAAATACAAGAGCTCTTTGCTGGGACACCGTAGGAAAACTCCAGTTTCTGTGAATAAGTTAAAAAAATCTGACAAGAAGATACAATTTACTAATCATGCTGTAGCATCTACTTTAAGGTAAGGCTTTTCAAGAGCCTCTAAAACTTGTGTAAATCATAAATCACATGATCTAAAAGACTTTATGTATTTTTGCCTGTATGAGAAATATAGATGACCCTCCACTTCTATCAAAATGAGTTGCTACTTTTTTGATGGCATGAACAATGCTGAGTTAAACAGTAGCCAGATGTGTTTCTTCCAAACTTCCTCACTTTGTCTTTAGCAACGCTCAGAGAATAATTGCTTCAGAGATCCCTCAAGTGCCAATTTCAGAAGGGTAATTGTGAACTGTGCAATCGTATAAATATTAAGAACACAAATTTATAGCTGCAGCAATATGTCTGAGGTGCTCCTTCTCTTTCTATTTTCATTTCCCACAGTGTTTTCCATTTCCTAGGAGGGATTTTAGCTTGTTTAAAATATATCTGAGTTAAAAGAAGCAGCAACATCTCTGATAAAGAAATGTGCTATTGGGAGCTACTCAACAAGCAAAGCCTGAGTAAAAGCTCCAGTCTTTCTTTGCTTTGCATTGCCTCCTGATCCCCACCTCACAAACCCTTTTGAATTCCTCATTCCTTACTGATATAGGAGAATCTGTATGTTCCTCACAATGTTAGTCTTCCATAAACAAGCTCATAAAAACATAGACAATAATTTCTTATGTTCTTCAATTTTTTTAAGCATCCTGTAAACAAATATATCTTCATAAATAGCTTCCTCTAATCTTTCCTAATCACAGGTGTTTGGGGGGTATATTACCATTTCATAGGGAAGATGAGCTTATTATATGAAGGAGTTAAGATGGCTAATGTACGTGTTTTGTAGGGATTTTTTTTCTGTTAAACATTTGTCATTTTAGCATTTTTTCTGCTCTTTAGTGTTCTTTTTTTTCTGCCTTCTTGTTAGACCCTACCAGCTTTTCCCTGTAATTGTCTTGTATTGTCTATTTTACTAAAAAAAAAAATAAATAAAAAAAAAATTGCTCTGAATTAGGGCTTTACAGACATCATAAATTATACTAGCTGTACTCAGTTTCATTGCATGAATATATTTTGCTTCAGCTCCATGGCAGGTCTTCTTAATCTTTGTTCTGATTTTTTCAGAAAAGATCAAAGACCAGACCAGCCAGAGACTGTCTGCCATAGATATAGATATTTACTGAATGCAGAGTAAATACATAGCCAAGCCTCCTGCCTTAGGAAGGTGAGAGAAGAAGCTCTGGAGTTCTCCCTCCTGGCTCCTAGTTTTAGCCTCTGTCAGCCTGGACTACGCCTCCTCCTTCCCTGCTGCCCTCATGGAGCCCAAATTACCTTCCTATTCCAAGAGCTCTCATCACTCTTTTCACACCAGGCCTTCTTGTATAGTAATTATGAGTAAAAGGTCACCAAAAGAGGAAAGCTCAAGCCTCAATGGAGATGTTTAAAGGCATTTACTCAGGCTACAAAAGGCCAAGTATTAAATGCTTTAGAAGGTCTAGAGGTCTAGATTCAGGAGACCCAGAGGTGTGAGTCCGGCTTACTTTTGTGAACAAAGCTCATTTTGTGTGTCTGTGTGAGAGAGTGAACCGCAAGGACAGACAGAGAACAGAACAATATGAAACACAATTCTTAATGGGGACTTTTATTTTAATGTGTATGTCAACTGTGAGCCATAGGACAGGGAAATGCAGACTGTTTCACAGAGGTTGACTGTATTACCTTTGCTGAGAAATGGAGAGGGGTTTTGGCTAGGTAATATACTCCTTCATTATATATTTCAGAATCTAGTGGAAGTGAAAAGTCCATGCCCTGGTGATGTATCCATTTCCTGACACAGACCACAGCTGGTTCCTGAGGAGGACCAGGAAGCTAGTCAGCAATGTCCTGTATATTATGACAAAGCATGTTGTCACGTATGATTTTGTCACCATTGAGTGGCTTTACATAATGTGATTTCACAGTAGACTAGAATTTATTTACACCCTCATGGTAAATCACAGAATTGGATTGTGATATTTGATAGCACTCAACTATTAGTTGATTAACGAGGTGATTTGACAAAATCTCTTCTAATCAAGCAGCGATTTTGTTAAAGATTCAAAAATGAAAATTTCCTACTATGTAGAAGGAGTCTATCAGGGAAAATCGGGACAGAATTCACTTCACAGAATAAAAGGACACAAAGGGTAAGGAGGACGCTTCCATTGAGTTACGAGGTTTGGAAAGGATCCCCTTGCTTTCTAGACTCCCTCAGAGAGGAGTGTAGGGGCTACTAGATCCAATCCTAGTCCCAGACTTGGTCAACAGTTCACGTCTAAAGGATTATATGTGTATGGGAGCAGTGTACCGTTGAGTTACAAAGCTCATGTGTTGCATTGTTTTCTGACTACAAACAACTCTGCTTGGACAATACATTATTCTCAAACCTGTAAAAACCCATCTGCTACCTACTTCAGAAGTTGTCAGGAGCTGCTGTCTCTGTAGAATGCCAATGTAAAACTAGCACCAATAAGACTATCTAATTAATAAGACTGTCTAAATAATTTCTCGCTTTCTTACTGATCCTCTGCTATCTCTATCACTTCTACAGCTGACTGGAAATCTCTTTCTTACACTCTGTCAATAGCCCTATGTCTTCTGACATGTGTCTCTCTGTCTGTGTCTGTGTGTCCGTGCACAGGTGGTGTCTGTTTATGTAAAGAATAACTCCATATCTTAAGACTTTCCAGGAGCTTTTACAGTACTGTAGTTCAAAATTCTAGTTCTGTTTGGCAGGAACACCATGGTAATGAATAGTGTAGTATTTTCAGTAATAGTTTGTACAGTGTAGTAATTTCAGTTATAGTTAGTCCTCCTCTATCCGAGGAAGGGCTAAATGTAGATTTTACTCTCACCTCATCCTCACTTGGAACAAATTACAGCTTTTTCACTGATGCTGCCTCTAATATAAATCAGCAGCACCCCACAGTTACAGCAGACAGGGATCAGCATTTATTGGCTTTTTTCCTTTTGTTTATTCTCTCTGAGGTAAAAGCTCCAAGGATCAAGAGTGTGATCAGTTCAGTCATATGCTGCGTCGATGTTTTCAAATACCAAAGGTAAACTAACCTTGTGGCTACTCTGCTGAGTCAAAAGAGCAATTTAGTTACAATGTGACAAGAACCCATCCAAGAGGTTTAGAAAACAGGAGTACAACTCTGGTTTAATAGTCACAGTAAAAAGTATTTCTAGAAGAGTTATGTTGAGTCCTCCATCCCGTCTCTGTTATTTTAAAGCCTTATTCCAATGGAGTTATAGTGAGTGCCCCACCCCTCCTTTGTGGATTTTTTTTTAGGGCTTGTTCTGAAAACTAAGTGTTATGATGTGTGTCATGAAGACTTAAATCATATATTTCTCCTACTAAGGAGAAGGTATTGAGACCTTATGACAGAAGAATACATTTTATGAAATATGTCAAGTGATTTTAAAAATGTATTGAGTATGCAATTGCTTAAAAAATACAAAGCATGTAGAAGGAGGGATCTTACTTCTGCCGAGTCAGGTAAGAGAAGGGGTTAAAGAAATTTTAGTAAAATGCTGCTCAATGATTATTTAGGCTGCTGTAGAGAAAGGGATTTTAGTAAAATGCCGCTCAATGATTATTTAGGCTGCTGTATGGATAGTGCTTAGAGTTTTGTGCAAACTAGCTGAAGTAAGAAGTTTTGCGAAGGCCAGTCCCTGGTAAGGACCAGGAATCTGCCTTAAGATCCGGCTAGAACCAACCCTGCAGTTTGAGTAAGAGCCAAGAGGTAACTGGGCCTGCGCGGACATGAAAGGTTACTAATGGTGACGAAGAGGAGCCATCAGCCTTCATCCCCACGACCCCTGACAACCACCACAAGGAGGAACTGCGCAAGCGCAATCTGGAAGAAATTGCAAAATCTACTTCTGGGAATTAGTTTTAATATGAAGCAGGAAAGTTATGCATATGTATAGGCGTTATAAGGAAACATCATGAATATGTAAATATCTTACTGCATATAGCTAAGGCAAATTACTGCGTTAGGCGTGCTTGACTTTAGTGGGACTACCCCACGTGCTGCCCGGGGCTGAATAAACATACCTACTTTACAATCTCACAGATTGTGGAGGCTGCTTTCTGCACATCATCAGGTCCAAACACACATAATTACAGTCTTGAAAAAGACACAGGAGGGGCTAAAGCACTGGATGACTCTTCTTATTGTCTCATAAGAATTAATGTGTGAAAGAAATCTGTAAGTGTATTTTAATGGTGTGTATTGGATTATTTCCTATAAAATATATATAGTCCCCCATATGGTGCAATATATCATTAAGCTGTAGTATTTTGTTCAGCACAGGTATTTTCACAAGAGACAACCTGAAATTTAAACTTAACTACAGTATTTCATTCTTGGTATATAAATATATTCTTTATGAAATCTGCAATAATAATTTAGAATTTATAAGGACTGATTAAGTGCCACTGAAGTCAACAGATAAAATTAATTGGCTGCAGGCATTGGGCTTGACTACCAGTTTAGGCCAAAATGTTTAAATCAGGTAACATTGTTTGACATGGTACTTTATTTAAGACCACTCCACATCTTTTGAAACAATACCATGGAAAAGAGAGTACATTTTTTTGAAACAGTGAGTATGCATCTGGGAGGGCATTATGACACATCTTTAGATGAATTGCTAAGAAAACAGAATGACAATCCATAAATAGATGCTGGCATGCTGCAACAGAATAATGGTTCTTCCATTGGGTATTCTGGACAAAGAAGACAAAGCCAATTCGATCTGCATTGCACTGCATTATGGCATATTACATCCATTATTTCAAACAATCTGGATTAGAATGTAATTAATGTGATGCCAGATTGCCATTAATGTCTCATGAATAAGATGGTTTATGTTGTTTACTGGTATATTGTTGTTGTCTGCAATCTGTATCACAAATACACTTGATCAGTCTTATTGTATTTATTTAAATTTGTTCTGCTTCCTACTTTTAGTGGTAAGTATATTTTATGTCCTAATCTACATTATTTGAGATCCATCCTCCCTGACTAGACTCAAAGAAAATAAGAGGTTTCCTTAGCAACACATGCTGTCACAAAATTTAAAAAATGACCTTCTGAAAAACACAGGTTTTCCTTCAATTTATTATGTTTGTTCTTACCACACAGAAAGTATTGCTGTGAACAAGGCACATATGAACCTTAGGCACTACTGAAAATTTACTCAAATTAAGCTACAGTGGCACTTCCCTAGTATAGATGTGTTTGTACAGGTGTTATATAGTAAATCCAATAGGGAAGGTTTTGTTTGAGAACTTTTTAGAATGGGATTTTTCTGATCAGCTGAATATAAAACAAGGGTGTGTAGTAATGAGAGACCACAGGTTTTTTCCACAATGTTGTTTTTTTCATATTATGTGGAGCCGCCTGCTCAACAGACAACTGATTTTCTTTTTATCCTCGCTTGGGACAAGGCATGTGTTTCATCCTTTAAAAATTCAAACACTGAAAGATTTTACATGATAACACCCAAAATTTGGAGGGTAGTTAAGATAGAAATATAGAATTTAATACAAAAATACCTACTATTAATATTCTCTTTATTTACAGTCAGTGTGTCCTCCAGAAGGTGCTTTGTAAGAGGAAGGATGTCACGTTATTTAAATATTAAGCAAAACAAAATAGTAGATTAACTGGTTTCTGGTGACTTTCCTCTAAATCACAGATCGTGGGAAATGCTTTGCCCTGCAAGAGAGATTGGTGAGATGCTTCCAACTCCACTACTCATGGCCTCGAATGGATGTTGAGCTGTAGCAGCTCTTTCCATTGCATGTATAGTCATCTCGGGACACAATCGTAGCTGTCATTTTCAAAATATTTCAATGCTACAACCTGGAAAAAATACAATTCCTCCATTTTTGTCTGCTTCACCTTGCTTGCACAGTAACTAATTACACCATCTTAATTATGTATAAAATTAGTAATTTCAACATCAACTGTGACTCTACCTCTTTTTATTTTTATACCCAAATAAGTTGTCAGATTGACACATGTTCTCTGAGCTTTCAATAATTCTCTTGATAGAATCAAATAATTCAAAAATGCATCACTTTCTGCGTAATATTGCATGTGATTAATCAATGTGATGAACTATTACAGTGTTTTAATTGATTTATGCAAGAATGACTCATCATGTTATGGATACACAAAATATGGTTGCTTTTAATGCATGAAAAGATAAATTTACTGACAGTATTTTACATAACTACCCCTACATACAGACCAGGAAACTGTTAGCATAAATAGAATAACTTTTGGCAAATACTGACTATTTATTGCAGATTTTTAATGGAAGGTCTTAATTTTTCTATTCTGAAGTCTTCGTCTTTCATTTCAAAGAAAGAGGGTTTTTTTTTCTTTTCGTTGTTATTCTTGATTCCAGCCAATATTTCACTAAGTGTATGGGTCCTTTGCCGTTTTCCTTTTTTTTTTTTTTTTTCCCCCAGGATTAACTGAAACCTTTGTCTATGATTACATTTCACTGTTCTTAATATATGGTTGATAAGCTTAAGTACAGTTAGTATATAAATATTAATAAAGCTATGAAACAAACAACAAGGCATTACAACTGTTTGACATCGATATCTTAGTAACTTGATAAGCATTATTGCAGCTGCCATCAGTGGGAAATGTAACTGAGGAATTCAGCAAGGAAATTTCGAGCAATAACTACAAATCCTTCTGTAATTTCACCAATTGTGAATCAGGAATATTGCTACCAGTATTATCTGTGTGGATTTTAGTCCTAATGGACAAGAGTCTAGGAGGGACCCCTTTGCCCTCTGTAATAACTTCACTGTTTGCTGCTTCCTCATACACTTGATTTTGCAGCACCGAGCTCACTGCAGATCTGTCTCATCGAAATAAAAGCAGTGAAAGTCATCTGCACTCAATTTTGGTCTTCATAAAAGTGAGACTGAAAGCAAGGTCAAACATGCACTGCCAGACAAGCTGGAATATACTATTTTTCCCATCCACCTTTTGCTTCATTTAGGTTTCTTAAAAATCTGTTATTTTCCCACTGCCAAGTGAGATTAAAGGGGGGTGTAATTATTTTATTTTTGCAGTTTGATAGCCTTAAGTCCCATATCACCACCTGTTCTCATTTTACTCACATCGATAGGAGGGTTCGGTGGGAGGGAAAAGGTATAAACTCTGACACAGGGCAGGAAGACCTGCCTTCCCCTGCACCATCCCTTTATAAAGCTACATAATTGACTGCCATTCCACGAGACAAGGCATGGCCCAGGAATATTCATCATGAACATGATATATGGTGTTGCTGCATAGCATAGATTCATTAGTTCCCACCACAACACAGTGATGCATTGCCTGAGTACCATTACAATGTCAATGAGTACTAAGAATAGCACAAACTGTTGCAAGGTACTTACGGTCATACATTAAGGTCTGTTGAAATAAAGAATATATGTCAGATCAGTTTCATAATGGGAAATGGACTTAATTTAAATGCTATAAATGGTAAAATGTAACCCTTTGGAAATGCATGGGGTGGAGAAATGGAAGTGGCAGAAGGGCGAGAAGAAGTTAAATGCTAGTCACTAGACCAAATTCATAGACTAGGTATCCATCCAATTATTTAGTCCTCTGTAGACCTACTCTGCCAAGTCTAAGTGAAGAATTTACATGTACTAAGGAGAGGCATTACATAAGAGAAGGTAAGAATTACCTATGATTGTTCCTTCGAAATACAGCTATATAAGGTCTGCTATTTTAAGTTTCTTCAATCATGTCATGACTGTAAAAAGATCTAATGGAGTTTGAATTCCCTATTTTCGCATGCTATTTCTGATGCCTTGCCTCAGGAAGGCACATCATTCCTTTACATTGTTCTTCTAAGACTAAACCTTCTGTCTGTAGTGTGTGTCTTTATAGCATTAACAATGTAATTTTGTCAAATATAACTACATTATGCTGTGAAGTGTTCTGAAAAATGAAACTTTTATTCTCGACGTTATTTTAACAGGAGATCCATGAGGATTAAAGAAGGGAACATATAGAAAATAAGAGGTTCTTCATGTCCCCTGACTTTGTGTGCATGAAAATCCCTGATCATGTGGACACCCCTTGATAGTGTCCAGTAGAAAGAAAATATGTCTTTCTCATGCTATGTTCATTCAGATGGAATGAACAGGTACAAGATAGCCTCTGCTGCTGTATCAAGCAGTTGAACAAAGCTAAATAAAATGAACTTGTGGGGGGAACTCAGTTTACGTAATCCTATGGTCATTGCTGTTGGAAAAGAATAACGAGAAATATTTGAAGTGACAAGGGAAAAAAGGAAAAGAGCATTCCTCTTTTTTCTTTACTGCTGCTGTAAAGCATTGCAATAAGGACATTCATATGTTATCCTACCTTTTTAGAAAGCATTAAAGACAGCACTAGCTACCCCTTTTGACACAACACAGTCTAGGATGTACTGGACTTAAGATACAGGGTGAATTTAGGATCTTGATTTATAATGTAATCACTGAATATAAAATAAGTCAAAACCATCTAGAAGTAGAACGTAGGAAAACAAAGACTAAAAATTAATTTGCTACTAGCCTAGAAGCAGACTTTCTCAGTTTGGTACAACTGTTGATTAGAGCACAGGTGGAAGTAGTTTAAGTATCTCCCTCCAGATCCAAGCACATAAGCCTGGACTTGCTTCCCATCTCCAGTGGAAAGGCCCAGGTGTAAAGTGAACATCTGGTCACTGAAGCTGAAGAATCACTAAGTAGAATGTGACCCTCCTTTATATTTTTCTATATACTTATGCCTTTACAGAGCCAGTACAATGGGTCACTTGAGGCTCCAAAAAGTATCTTCACCTTCTGCTTCAATCTGAGGACAAATGATTTAATCAGGCTTTATTTTACCTGAATGTTTGTAATTGTATGCAACACACAATATACATACTAAAGCTTTGTATCAATGTTCTCAGAAAGAAAGATAATCTTACCGGACCTTTCTGGTACTATACTTCCTGAATGTTACCATCATTCAAAAATAACTCCCCAATGTTTACAATTAGATCTGCATAAAAAATTTATTTCTTGTCCAGTTCAGGAATATCATTAGTATCTTGCATTCAACACCTGCATGAAAGCACAACAGTACCAGGCATTTTGCTATTAACTTTGAGTCATGTGATAGTAGTTATTTACTTTATTTTACTTTGCTTCAGCTAAAAGTTGAGATTTCAGCTTCTGACAGGAAGTTCTGTTTACTGTTCTTTTTGCTGAGTCTGGGTTTTTACATCAACTCAGATTTAATAGTTCTACATTGGTGGGATCTGTGCTAATTCTCCCTTTTGCTGTCCCCAGCTACACAGTAAGGATAAAATAGGTGGAATAACAGGAAGAACCTAAACAGAGGAACAAGTCTCTCTCCTAAACTGGACTACAATGGGGAATGGGAGTTAAAGAAATGTATGTGTATGCGTGCATGAGAGAGGGAGGGAGAGGAGGGAGGAAGGGTAAGAAAACAGAAAGATAAATTCTATGCTACTGTGTTCCCCATCAGCACGTCCTCAGTGTTGCCTCAATACAAGCCTTTACTCACTCAACTCGTTCCTTAAAGCTGTGAAGAAATAACCAAATTCCTATCACAAGATCACCAATATTTTTTCTGTTTACACATAATTTGGAGAGACAGACAGGATGACTGCTCTTATTTTCCTCTTTTTTGTGCTTCATCTGACAGTTACAGTCTCTTTAACCATGTCTGCAAGCAAAACACATCACATTTCTGGAGGGTCTCATATCATTGTAATGATGCATGGCATCCGGTTAAGTCCTACACATTAAATATGCAACTGAAGGCAATCTGAGTTGTATTCCTGGGGTGACTATGACGATTGAAATACTGAAGTTTACTGAAAGCAATGAATCAAAATGTCTGCAAGCTGGCTGGGCAGAAGAAGAGACATATGAATAAAAGCAATATACCAGATCTACTTTGTATACTTTATAACTATTAACACTATTTCAAAATGGGGCACAGACATTTCTATTCAGACACAATAGCATTTGGACAATCTGGCCTACTGAACTCAGTCTGCTCAAAAGCAGATACTAAAAATTACTCACCACTTGCCTAATTAGAGACATTATTATCCAGTTGCATACCATCAGCTAACTGTAGATCTATTTGGCATACATGTCTTAGAGTTCCTATAGAATGA
Organism: Podiceps cristatus; assembly: GCA_000699545.1. Taxonomy (NCBI): domain Eukaryota; kingdom Metazoa; phylum Chordata; class Aves; order Podicipediformes; family Podicipedidae; genus Podiceps; species Podiceps cristatus. The sequence goes on along the minus strand of JMFS01052207.1, from coordinate 828 downwards.
AGAAAATAAAATCTTTTGGAGAATGACACATTTGACCACATTTGACTCATTATATGCCTCCTTTAGGATCAAATGAATTGTTTGTTAGATATACTTGTTTCTGTCTTTTGATCGTTAAAAGATTTAAGTTTCTTGCAACAACAAAGTCATCAATATTTGAACAGATCCTTTGTCACATTGACACAATTAGCCAATATTCTTGTTAAAAGCAAGTAGTGAATCAAATGTCAGCACTAGGTTTAGCAGATTCTTCATAGATTTTCTACATCATGAAACACTTCATGTAATTAGTCAGTGAGTACTTTTAAAGTAAAACCACTTTTACATAAGTTGGGTTAACTCATATTTTAAAGGAGACATGCAGGAGTATCCTAACATTTACAAGAACAAAAAAAAAAATATGTTAATTCAGCTATATTTAGAATGTGGAAGTTCAGAGGAAAAAATCTCCCTTCTTGAAGAAAACAGATCTCATTAATATTGTCTTTTTTTTTTTTTTATTTAAGTATTCAGGTTACATATGACTCTTTGACTAGTAAGAAGTGTTATAGAACATAAAGGAAAGATCCTCAAACATCAGGCATTTAGCAACCTGAAGAATTGTGCATGGTTTAGCACGTTTCTCAGTTTCCTTTGAGAAAGTAAAGCTTATGGCTCTGTATATGTATGTAACTTTGGGAGTTTGCTTCCTGTTTCTTTGGAGTAGTAGGTCCGAAAACTGGGGAAAGTTCCTTTCCTTGTTTGTTTGTTTGTAAATGGCAAGGGGAAAGCCAGCTTCTTCATGCTGGCTTACATCTGAATCATAGAATCATAGAATGTTTTAGGTTG
>JMFS01052204.1:0-10733 GCA_000699545.1 Podiceps cristatus | reverse complement strand
CTTGTAGTGAGGGGCCCAGAACTGATGCCCAATGTCTCACCACCCGAGGGCCAACACAGCCCGTCCCGAGCAGCAGTCAGGGAGCAGGGATATACCCCCGCAGCCATCCCAGAGCATCCAGTGCCAGAAAGAGCGAGGGAATAAACAGGCCTGAACAAAATAAAACAAAAATAAGGTAACAAGAAGGGAACATGAACAGAAAGCGAACCGAAAAAGGAACCACAGGGCTGACCCTCACTCACACCGGCCATGCCATCTATGGTATGGAACACTCTCTTTGGCCAGTTCAGATCAACTATGCTGGCTGTGCCCCTCCCAGGTGTTTGCACCTGCACATCAGCAAAACTTGGGAAACTGCAAGATGTCCTTGATCCTTTGGCAGCAACAAACACCAGCAGCGTGCTGTCACCATTTTTCACATACTAAATCCAAAACACAGGAGCTGCTGAAAACAAAATGAGCTCCATTCTGGCTGAAACCAGGACAATGATCTTATCTGTACTTTTCTCCTTTTTCCAGATCCCAGAGTAAAAATACCATTTTTCTAATATTGCTCACCTTGGCTGTCACTGCTCTGAACTAAGAGAAAGCATGATGAATTTTTTTTGGCGTCTTTCGTACTAAGCTGTCCTTCCTTACTCTCCTGTTCTTTCCCATTTTTCTTACATACCAAAGAGCTGGAGGGTGACCTTCATAGTTGCTAGAGTGAATCAGACTTTCAAAGACAAAATCAATCTGATCAACCTGGTTTGACCCTAAATAAGGTATTTAGGTGATGAGTAAGTCAGAACCAACATATCTTTTCATGTGCATGCTTGTGCAATTATTTTTTGGAAGAAGTTCCTTTTAATAATAACACCACCTTCTCTAGTCTAACTTGCCTGAGCCTTTCCATTTATTTTTTCAGTACTCAGTCAATTCTGCTGTAAAAATAATGGTTTGTCCAGAAACACAGTCTGAGTAGAATCTCTTGGCTGTACTGTACTTTTTTTCTGAATGTGAGTATTCAAGACTTCAAACTCAGAGGGCAGTGCATACAGTCTGTGAGATATGCTTTGGTCTTGTCTCAATATTTCCCAAGATTTGCTCTTATTATTCCCAGGTTTTCTACTAGAATAACCGATCACAGTCTTCCCCGCAACACATGCAAAGCTACACACTCATATCTGTTTTCTCAATAAAATATGTCATCACAAAACAGGTAATTGGCCAGGGTTCCTGTTTATAAATGTTGCAAAGAGCCAAATTCACTCGCAGGGGCTGGAGAGGTACTTGAGAGAAGGGTGTTATCCAGCTGAGTCCTTGGTCAGGCAGTCCTGGGTTTAGCTCCTCGGGGAATGCCAGTATCTGTATACAATTCACTCAACTCACAAAATATTCACTTCCATTGCATATAGCTTTCTATGTCCTAGAGAAAACTGCCAAAGAGGGATGATTTTGTCCTTTCTAATGCTTTTCTTGATCTGAGTTCCCAATCCACCAATCTGAGCTTTCTGAAAGGTAAGAAGCTCTCCTCTGGTTTACGCGGTGCATGTAATTAGCTTTCCTCTCCCTCCCCAGTATTTTATTATTAGGACCAGCTTTGGTAGTTTCACCGGTGAAACTGTCTTGTTGGGTCTTTGCTGGCTGCAGCAAAGGCAAGGTGCTGTCAGATGGGCATGGAAATTAATTGGAAAGGGATGATCAGGTAAGATCCGGTAATATTTAAGCTCTACATGTACCAGAATATGGAAGGAGCTACAACAGAAAAGACCACAGGAGGCTTGGAGGTTTAGAGACCTAAATTAAGGCTTCCTAAATAGAATTGTTACAAACTAAGTATGAAATGAACAAGGTCACGGCATTGCTTTAAAAGCATATTGCAGCATCGGTGCTCTCTTTCTTCTAGGAGCAACACGCATTTGACTGCTAAGGGAGGTGTAAAATAAGAGAGGAGTGGACTGTCTTGTGATGTGTCAGTCTAATAAAATGATATCCTTACCATTAGAGGTGTATCGAGGAATAACTCTCTTCTAGAGGCTGGCTGTAAAGTTCATCTAGAGATGCGGTTCCCTGTGATTTCGCAAAGAGCAGCAGCAGAATGTTTTCCTTGAGAAGAACGGTGAGGTGTTCAACTTCAATTAATTTATTTGGGTTAAAAATTTTGTAAGGAGTTCTGAGAGCCAAAAGAGACATATGTTTGTTTGTCCAGTTTTAACAATATCTGAAACAGCAGCAAAAAATTTACATGCTTTTAGATGGCTGTCTTTCATTTTCCACAGAAGTTTTCCCTTTTAATGCAGAAAACTGGGCCAGGCAGGACCTGAAATATGTGATCTGCCCATTACATTCTTACTCCCAAATTAAGATTCTTCTGAGAGTTTCTAGCAAATCTCCTGGTATCATTCCCATCAATGTGACCGTAACATTATGCACAGATATTCAGGGATGCTATTTGAAATAACAGGAAGGGGAGGGGAGATTCAGTGCTGCTAGAGCTTGTCTCACCTGTTGAGAGTTTGTTCCCAATAACCATGAGCAGCTTCTGTTCCCGCAGGAGTGCAAGCAGGAGCTCGTGATTCCTTCAGGACCTTTACGCTACAAATGTGTTCTTCAACTAATTGAGTTATATGTTTATTAATATCAAAATGGTTCCGCATTGTTTCATCTCAACATGTCCACTTATTCTGGATGACTAATGCCCTGGGACCTGAAGTTTATAATGGAAAGGCTGACACACACATGCAATCTTATCTATCATTACACTGTGCAAAAGGGAATTATATAATTAAAACTCTTTAATGATCTCTATTGCTCAGTGGGAAGTTACAAGTCCCAAAGGGGCCAGGCCAACTCTGTTATCAAGGTTTATTCAGCCATCTCTTAGGAGCAGCAGGGCACATTTTGCTAAATATAGTGCGGTGTGCTAATATGCGCTATGTGTGGAGCATTGCCCTGGGACCACTGTGGTGCAGAGCTGGAGCGCAGTGCACCGGGAGGTTAGTACACCTTCTCCCTTCAGCTAAGGTTTTCAGAAATGAGTGCCTAAACTTAGACTCCATACTCAGGCATTTACATAAATACCCTGATTTTTCAGAAAAGCAATTCCAAGAAATCCTCTTCTATTAAAATCATAAAATAGAAAAATAATCTTACAACAACAAGAAGAAGAAAGGATTTTATTATTTCTGGAAAGTAGAAAAATAATCTTACAACAACAAGAAGAAAGGATTTTATTATTTCTGGAAGTGGTACTCAAATGTATGGCCAGATTTCTGGGAAAAGAAGAGGGGAGTGACAACTTTTGGTTACCCGAGCTTAATTAATTATGAGGTATAAATGCAGTTCTGAAAGGAAGTCATAAAACTTGGGAATGGTGCAGGAGAGACATCAACTGTATAGTGAGGCAGTAAAAGCTGCACGTGATGTATTTTACAGAGTTAGGCGGGAACCTCTGTCACACTCTTTAACCTCTCTATTCAGGTCTGAGATGCAAAAGCAGATGAGTAGCAGAAATCACTACCACCTAAACATCTTTTGATCAACATCGAGCACATTTGCTGGTCTCATTCTGGTCCCCAGTAAGTAGGTATTTACATGAGCAGACTACAAAGCTTGGCACCAGCAGAGACTTGGCTGGCAAAAATACTGGGGATGAAACGTAAAAGTGCTCAACCCAGTTGCCTAAACTTGTGAGTCTAGCACCATCTCAGGGTATATTTGAGGCATTTGTGTGGGGCTGGCAAATACAACGCAGTGTGTTGTGCCTGCAGAAGACTCACGTGCTCGTGGTACAGGAGCTGGGGGCTAGGCAAAGTGCCTGTGGCGCCCAAAACGGCACTGGGGGCTCGCCTCTGCCTTCTCAGTGGTCTAGACCAGTTTGAGATGTGCCAGTGTACATGGGTCCTGGGCTGTAGCTGGCAGCTCTACAAGAGGTCTCAGGTGCTGCAGGGCACGCAAATGGCTCCAGAGCCCAACGTGTCAGCAACCGAGCCAAGCCCGGTGGATGGCGGGTGGCCAAACTGCTCAGGCACCACCGAGTTTGTTAACTTCATCAGCCATCACAGAAGTTTAGATGCTGGGCCCACATGCAAGCACCTAAATGTATCTTAACCCAGACCCAAATGCCACGCGAGGTGATCATCATGTGGAATAGAGCAATGGGTGCAGCCCATGCTCAAGCAGCAAAGCTGCACTGGTGGGGCACGTGTCGAGCACACCCCCTGTCTGCCTTCTCAGCTTCTCTGGAGGTTAGAGAAGCAGATTCTGCATTTTTTATTAGAAAATAAGGTTGCAACAGCTATTCCTAGCATAGAGAAAGGGAACTCATCTTGCAGCTGCTGCTGTTCTTAACTGGAGAAGAAGATCATGATGTAGTAAAGGCCCATGTTGTGATGTGCCTTAAGCAGCACTTCACCTAACGACATTTCAAGGAGCACTGGGCAGAGGGTAAAGGAGCAACAGGTCAGATTTACCAGCTGTAATGTATAGCTAAGGATGGAAAGAAGCTGAGTGGTGTTTCAGAGTGTAATTTGTGCCTAAAAAAAAAAAAAAATATGTTTGGCAAACCAAATAAGAGACACTGGAGCTAGTAGCAAATACATTTCTCCAGAGAAGAACACATTGCAACAGAAATCAGGACAATGCCAAAACCAAGATGTGTTCAACAAACTGGGGTAGCTAAAAACTACCAGAGTAGTGAGGCCAGGTGGAAAGCATCCAAGAGAGTGGAGGAAAGGGCATGTGAGAGGAAGCATTTTAACAGCTTCCCGTGCAGGCTCTCTGCAGGCTGCAGAGGTGTTGATACACGAGAGAGACACTGAACTCCAACAGGTGAAAAAGGCTGGCTGGAACGGGTGGGTAGGAGCTTTCAAACAACCTTTAAAAGTAGAAACAAAACCCCAATAGTTTTCTGTTTACACAACAGAGTGCTTCTGATACTGAAGCACAGGGCAACATCTATTTATAATCCAAATAAATCTTATGTTCTGGTATTTGGAACTGTCAGCATTCAACATATTGGGAAGCAACAGCCACGAGGCTGCATTAAGAAATGCTGATTTAATTCTGCATTGTTTTTCTCAGTGTATTTTCTCCTTAGTCACTAGCCAATTATGACTTCTGCAAAAGAAACAAATTTCTTTTTTGAAGTAAGCTCATGTGGAGTTCATAAGTGTCCTGACAGGTGATACCTAGGCAGAGCTTTTAATGCCTGTGAGCTAAGTTCTTGTCTGACTCTTTTTTTTTTTTTTCCCCCCCCCAAAACGGAAAAATTTTCATGTGTCCATCAACACCCGTGATAGGTGACATGCAGATGCGAGCACTATAGGCCTCATGGAAATATATGTAACCTGGGCTATCCAGCTCCTTGGGCCTGGTGTATTCCCTGGCTATGTCCTGGCTCCAGTTTTGTCTTTGTGCATGCTGTTCGTTTCTTTTGGAAAGAGCTGTAGTGAATGCCACAACCTGCCAAAGTGGTATCAAGACACCGAGATTGGAAAAGCGGAGGCAGGGAGGGCAATGACTATGGAGTCCATCTTCTCTAAAGTTTAGAAATGGTCCAAAGTTTACATGACTGTTAAGTGCAGACACACTGTAAAAGCAAAAATTTTTTTAGCAAGGCTGGTGGGGTCTGAACCTCTGGCAGTCACAGGCAGAATGGAACTTCCCAGTCCTGTTTTTTGCTGTCAGACTGAGCGTTTGCAGAGAAGCCAGTTAAGCAAACAATTTTTCATATTTAACTAAGACTATTTTTGTGGAATCATCCAAAGATAAAGGCTTCTCTGGTGTTTCGCTTTTGGTTTTATTTTTGTTTTTCTTTGTTTTTTCCCCTAAGTCATTTTTCCTTTCACTTCAGAGTGGACTCTTCCTCTGTTCATCTGACTTATTTCTGACTGCTGTGCTCATAGTCCAACTATGAACAACATGAGACTCACCTAAACCAAGTTATTATCTCTCGTCAGCCAGTAGGAAACAGCTCCCCAAAGTGTGCTGTTAATACTAAGTATGGTACGGAGGATTTCTCTTTGAAGCCTTGGTGTACTTTAAATAACGGGGGATGAACTAAATGGCCTCTCAGGTCTTTCCCAGCCTCATTTAGTATGGTTCTGTGCATTCAGATCAGATGAACTTGTTAGAGTGTTTAAGGTTTTGAATGTTCTTCCCTCTGTACTGACAGGAAGCGTGGGGCTGACCTTTACATTCTCTAAACTTTCTTGGGAAGATGCATATCAGTAAAGACCACAGCAGCAGCAGCAGCAGAGCATTCCCCCTTGACAACTTCCCTCTGACCTGCTCCTCAGGCAGGGGAATCCATACTCAATGCATTTTATGCCTGTTGGAGAGAGGACAGCATCAGCAGTTGGCCTAATAACGTGGTATTTGGTCTTAAAATTCCCCAACATATTTATTCCACTGTCTGCAACAACGGGATCAGATCACTCATTAGCTAACACAACATGAACTTTCCATGCCTTTGAGTACCTTGTCCATTCAGGCACAAGCTTTTCTTTACCATAATCCTACCTACCACCTACACAGACCCTGCTGTCACAATATATATTCATGTTTTTGGGGATATAGAAGTACTAAGAAGAATTAGAAAAACATTCCTATTCAGAGCTTGGCATCGCACCATTTCAGACTTTGTTGAAGATTAATATTAGTGTGCTTCTTTGTAGGGAGTGACTACATTGAAAGAGTTGAAGGGTTACAAAATGTAGGGAACCCATGGCTATTAACCTTTCATCACATGCTGAATCAAATCAGGTACTCAGAGAACACTGCGTTGTAATGTTCTGCAATCAGGTAGTAGCTAGTGATTTTTAAGTGCTTTGGTTTTTTTTTTTTAAATGAAGTGTCTCCTCAGTGGATCATCGTTCTTTCAGTGGGGACCCCCTAGCCACGTGGAGAAGAGAAAGGCTTAAACCTGCAGCCACAAGGCTTTGTACCTTGTCCATTGCTGTGGCAGGAACGGTCACGTTAAGACACAATGTGATACCTCACAAATAGATGGGGTCACTGTCCTCACTTAATTTATTTTCTTGCCATCTTAAATCAAGCAAGATTGGTACAGTTTTCATTGAGGAGTGCTTCCTCAATAGATCAGGATCCTGCTGTGAAATAACAAACCAGCTTCTCTGAAACAAAACAACTTAATTTAGGAATGTTTTAATACAAAGTGCGTTTGTGTGTGTGTGTGTGTGTGTGTGTATACGGAGAGGACTATAAGACCATTGCATCTAATTTTTTCCAGTTTTAGTATTAAAGATTGGATATTTTTAAAAAAATGACTGCCTACAAATTAACTGGCTTTTGTAAGACTCCCAAATCACACTAGAAGGCCAGTTCCTTTCTATTTATACCTCTGCTTTTGAATTATTTATTTATTTTTCCAGTTCTACTTATTTGGAGCCACAATCATTTCCTACTTTCAGAGCATTAGATGATGGGAAAAAACCAGTTAGATAAATTTAAAAAAAAAAAATAGTTACTAAGGAAAACATACCTGGTGAAGTAGATGATAATTATTTCATGGCTGTAACACTCTCCGGAGATGCTGCTTCCATAGCTGTTCCACTAAATGAGTAGATTTCAGATAGAACCAGTTGTCTCTGAACACTGCTAATATAAGAAGTCATTCCTCATTATGAGAGGTCAGACTAGTACTGCTCTCTGAATACCAGCTCTGAAATGAAATTATCTGAATAAATAAACACCAGACTGAGTTCTTCTCATGCCATTGACTGGAAATCTCTCGGAGAAGGCAGGGCCTGAAGGAAGCAGCTCGCTGTATTTTGTTCTTCTGCATTTTACGGATGCAGATGTAATACCGTGCAATATTAGCTTTATGACTGATTTAATAGGCAATAAAAAATACACTGGAAAGGTCATCCTTTGTGCTGTAAGGAACTCATAGGCCTCCTAAATGACTGTACTAAGACAATGTATAATTTAGATACACTGTAGTGACAGGCTGACCAGCAAAGTAGTTCCAGGGTAGATGCAGGTAAGTCACTGGTAACAGCATGGTTTTGCCTGTATAACATATAAAGCTGAATATATCCACAGTTTAATGTTCAAAGAGCTGACACTTTTTAAAATTTTTCCTCTCTGTAAAGCATATAGACAAATATACATATACACATATAAGGCATTTACTCTGCCCTAGTGAGGCCACATCTGGAGTCCTGTGTCCAGTTCTGGGCTCCCCAATTCAAGAAGGACGATGAACTACTGGTGAGAGTCCAGCGGAGGCTACAAAGATGATGAGGGGACTGGACCATCTCTGCTGTGGGGAAAGTCTGAGGGAGCTGGGGCTGTTCAGCCTGAGAAGACTGAGAGGGGACCTTATCAATGCTTAGAAATATCTCAAGGGCAGGTGTCAACAGGACGGGGTCAGACTCCTTTCAGTGGTGCCCAACAACAGGACGAGGGGCAACGGGCACAGCTGGAGCACAGGAAGTTCCGTTTGAACATGAGGAAAAACTTTCCTGTGAGGGTGACCGAGCCCTGGCACAGGCTGCCCAGAGAGGTGTGGGGTCTCCTGCTCTGGAGATACTCAAACCCCGCCTGGACGCGTTCCTGTGCCGCCTGCTCGGGGTGACCCTGCTCTATCAGGGGGTGGGCTAGGGGATCTCCAGGGGTCCCTTCCAACCCCCACCATTCTGTCATTCTGTGATTCTGTGATGTTCATACGTAAAGCCGATGCAACTAACTGTCAGGAAGACACAGAGGCCAAATCTAGTGTGATATCCACATGGAAAACAATATTCAAGGTTTACAGCACTGAAATGCAGAACATCCTGTTTCATTCTGCCCTGGCAATGCAGCCTGAAGAAATAAACAACAACAAAAAAAAAAGGTGCCAGAAGCACAAAGTAGCTTGAATTACTCTAGACCCCAAACTAGTTCAAAAGTTCTAAGAAACTCCTGGTTATCTGCAATATTGCTATCACATACCAACACTAGAAATGGGCAATAATATTATTAAAAGAATAAATATGAATTCAAATCTTAATTTTTCTATTTACATTTGTCAATGTTTCAGCTTAGGTAGCAAAGAAAATTGCAGAGCTGGAGTGCACGGTCTTAATGTGTTTAACACTTGTCTAAGAAACAAGCAGACAGGAGAGTGTTAGTAAATGTTTATGCATTTCAGAAATGCCTTCTGCATCACATATTATGTACTCAGACTATGAATGTACATAGCAACAGAGATGATTAAAAATAACCCGTTTAATTACTGTGATGTATGGAAGCATACCCTCTAAATGCAATTCATTGGTGTATTTTACATGTAAAAGATCTTAAGAGGAACACGGTTAGAATGGTTAGGAGAAAAAGTTGAAGATAAGCATGAAATCTTGCTGCCCTTGGAGTCAATGAATTATTTGCTCTTGCCAGCTCTGAGTCTTATCTCACGCCAAGAAATTAAGCAAAGCTGGTTGGCTGAGAGGAGCGGGAGACAGTCCCCTCAGCAGCACCAGGTCTGTGAGGGAGAGTCTATGAGATCCTTGCGCCCCTGAGAGACCCACTGCTTTCAAAGTCTCCACTCGTGTAAATCCAGTGGTGCAATCAGTATCAAATTATTTAAATAATGCTCACTGCTCAAATATGCTCACTGCTTAAATAATGCTCACTGCTCAAATTATTTAAATAATGCTCACTGCAGGGGGGTTGGACTAGATGACCGCTAGCGGTCCCTTCCAACCCAAAACATTCTATGATTCTATGATTCTATCTCCACTCGTGTAAATCCAGTGGTGCAATCAGTATCAAATTATTTAAATATGTTTAAATAATTGTTCCAAGTGATTTAAGTTTTAAATAGAATAACAACTCTTTTCTTCCGTCCTCATTATTTGCATTAATTAATTTTAACTATTAGCACAAAATCTGTTATCCTATGATGAAATAATCCAATGTACCTTGGAAAAAAATACCGTTGGCAGTGCAGAAGTGATAAAAATACCTCATTTGCATTAAACCACCTCTTATGGAAGGGTATTTCACTTTAATCCCTGATGGCCATTCTTCTGAAACTATTGTTCACACCACATTTATACCAGTGTTCTCGGTGCGTTCATTCAGGAAATTAAATTACAATTTTAAAAAAAAAAAAACCAAACAAAAAAAAAGTATTGCTTTTTAGAAATATTGCTTTTACATGTCAGTTCTGGATAGGAAGGAATTAAATTCCTCATGCCAGAATGCCAAAAGAGAAAATCCAACTCAACAGCTGGGCAAGGGGGTTAACAGGTCAAGAGTATTTGAAAGTTTATCAAGATGTTGCTTTTGGGAAGTGCGTTTTATCAATACCAGACAGCCGAAGCTGTGGCGTGTCCCTAAGAGTAGCTGACTCACTTCCAAAGAGTCTGGAAATGTCAGCACACGTCTTCTGGTTATCGCTTTCTTGTCAGCGCTTGGGTCCTCAGGCAGACAGCTGGACCCTGCCGCCACGCGGGCAAACCGCTCCGGCTCGGGAGAGACAAGTCCTCCCGTTGACACGTCCTTGATCTCCCCGAAAAAACTGTCGATCTCCACTATCGGGCGCTTCCACCCTGCCTGGGACTCGTCCTGATTGCTCTGAAATTCACCTCCGTGCAAGAAGCTGACGGGGGCCAACGTGCCCCCGGCGCGTTGCAGCCCTCTCCAGACCGGGGCTCCCACACCCCGCGCTGCGGGCTTGCCCCTGCCTCTCCCGCGCCCCGGCCTTTTGCGCTCCTTCTCCTCCCAGTCGCTCTCCCGCAGCC
>JMFS01052203.1:0-12172 GCA_000699545.1 Podiceps cristatus | reverse complement strand
CCGCACCACTCAGCTTGGTGTCATCCACATTGTCAGTGCTCAGCAGGATGGTCCAGGCTGTTACACGGTGACTATTGCTCGATGTCTGGCTATACTGGTTCCACAAATGTTACTTGGCTGACATTTCAGGTTGAAAAAGTCAAATGCTATCCATGTTTCCCAAATTTCATTCTGGACTTCAACTTTCTATAAAAGCAAACGAGGGGCAGCGACAGCTCTAGGGACACTGCATCCCTGCCAAGGATCCTACAGTTTGAGCTGCCCCAAAAGAAGCGCAAACACTGCACCAGATGATGCCACTGATAGTGAGTGGAAAGCTGGCACGAGACATTCAGCGTAGCTCAAGTATGTCCTCCTTAAAGCCTGAGAAAGGTGAAACCGCTCCAACAAGCAAACACCACCCCTCCCTGGGGAAAAATCCAAGATGGCCCACTCTGGTTTGTGTAGTGTTTGACAAGAAATACGCTCCCAAAGCCACTGCACCACCCCTGAGCCAGCCAGCCTCCGAAACCTGTTATTGACAATGAAGCTGTTTGTTTGTCATCTGGAGGCTGAACAGGAATGACATTTCTGTTGCAGTGCAGCAAAAGGTTAGCACTTGCATAAGCTGATAAATGTGAAGTCAAGGTGACTCTACTTTATGTATTACATTAGCATAGGACTGCAAATCCTTAGGGCACGCAGAGAAGTCTAAGTAAGCAACATAAGCAACTACGGCATTGCAATTGAAAACGTCTCAGGGAAAATCCTCCCCTGACACACATAAAATGCAGGACAAAATCTCAATAGTGTCTTTGCAGTGTGCTAGGCTCAGGGCAAAGACACGGAACAAACCAATGCTAAGGTACAAGGGATGAATATCGCCTATTAACATGAGAGATACTTTTTCTGTGATGTTATTACTTTCCATTAAGTTGAAGGAAAAGACCCAAGTCCTGGAAACAGTGTCTCATTGTAACGCCTGCATGATTGGATGAATAAATCTGTTTTAATTAAATGCTTTTATTATAGTAGGCTGTAACAAAATATTGTGAGAAAGTGAGAAGCTGATAGCTGGCTTTGAGATTTCAAGTAACCTTCTCTTAATTAAGTCTGTGTATATTTATATGTCATCTTAGTGCAAGAAAATACTTAGAGCACCCCTTTAACTTCCTTTTCTATTTTCCTTTCTAGTGTTAGTTATTAATTTACTATGCTCTTCCTTCACATTACTTCAGCCAAAGCAAAGCCAAATACTTTCAAATGCATCTTACGCACTCTGAATTTCATTCTCCTTATGCAGATTCACTTGTCTTGCTGACTTCAGTGACATAATCCCTAACTGCACGGGTAAAACTGGAAAGAGAAGCCACTATTCTGGACTCCTTCCTGCTTCGTTACACTGGGCTGATGCCATTGACTAGACTTACCAAATTAAAACTCTCCTCTAACTCAGCAGGGAAGGTATCGCAAAGCTTTGGTGGCACATCAAAGTATCTCCATGCTTTGCGTCTCGTTTCATGTACCACCGTTGTAGTCTACCACATGCTGTTACTGAACTTGTGCAGTTCTCAGCCCCAAAGCCGGCTACGTTGTGAGTTAGTCTATTGTCACTCTCGCTTTTGGGCTCTATCTTCCCTACCCCACACCCTCAAAAAAGGCAAGAGGAGAGAACAAGTGCCAATTTAGGAGTATGTCTCTATCCATGTGCCAACAGTGCTTGGCTGGACTTGGATGCGTGCACAGGGGAGCTTCAGGACCAAATAAAGCACAGATTTGCAAGACCATCTCCTGGCACGTCATATAGCTGTATGCAGAAACAGGGTGTCTTGGTAATGGAAACATTGGAGGGTACTCTGCAAAGCCTGCACTGACATCACCCAGGAGGGTATGTTCTGGGGCAGTAACAGATATAAATAGGACTCTTGAAACAATCACATGTGGTTGGGTTCTGATATTTCCTACGTGCTAAATCTATGTTTTTCTGCCCCCTAAACTCTCCCCAGCTGTCCAGACATGAAAGGCACTGTCAGCAGTGCTACAAACACATACTAGGCTGGCCTAATGCAAACAGATGACTGGGTTTCCACCAGGAACGGTCCGTTACTTCGTAGTATTCATCACTTCCCATGGACTTGGGTACTCGTGCAGTCATTCTCCAAAATGAAAACGGAAATGGTCAAACTTAAAAACCTTTTGGTATTCAAACAGCTCTCTGTGTCTCTAGCATCACCGCTCCACAGAGGTGGTCCATCCAGGCTACAAAAATTCTGCAGCCTGAGGAGGCTGTTTCCAGGGTTCATTTTTCAGGTGCGAGAGGTTCTCTTTAGGACCAACTTGATGCTCTTGATAATGATAATTGATCCATATGGATTCAACAGGAGTGTTGGATAAAAAAACAGTAGATCAGGCCTCTGGATCCAAACCAAGATAAAAAAAGAATGAATTTAAATGAGAAAAGAGTAGGTCTACTTATGTGTTGGTTAATTTGGAAACAAACCAGTACTTTTGAATAGCATCAGTTATCCATGATATTTATAAATGATCTTTCCTATAAAAGACTTTACTTCCACTGAAGAGAAGACTTGCCCATATTTTTCACTTCTCATATTTGAAGATCAGAATTCAGTCATTTACCCCTGCTTTGGCCTGAGCTTAGCAGCAATAAGATTGTCACCTGTGTAAGGGAGAAAAATGCCTGTCTCACAGCTTGATCCCTTCCCCATCATCCAGCAAGACAGAGGCAAAGAATCAACCTGCACGCTTCTTCTACAAACTTCTACAGGGCTTCTACAAACTCTCTTGCCTGGATAGAAACACTATCTAAGAGTGTTTCATAACTATTTCATAAACATCCTGCTTTCTGTTCCTTTCTTCCCAACTGCCAGTCCCATTTTAGCACTGGACATGCTCAATATTGAGTTTAAGCTGGTCATAACAACATGAAGTGTGTGTGTGACTGCACAACTGCTAGCAGTCTCTTTATGGGAAGTGAGCTCGGCTTTGTGCCCCCCCGTCTGAAGTCTCAATTCTTTATTGATTCCCCCTTTAGTACTCACAAAGGCGTATTGTGTATGTTGGGGCTATAAAAGTTGATTAAAATGGGAAACCATCCATCACAAAATCTACACAGCATGTTGGTATCCCTTGTGTAACCACATTATTAGTACCAAGCTAAAACTGTTCTTTTGCTTCTGAATTAATAAACTGAACTCAGCGACAGCTTCGCGTGGCAAAGAAGCAAAAGACCTGGCTTTGACTTCTCGATCTTGCATGATCATGGGTACGCTGCTGTGTTTCTCTTTCCTTGTCTGTAAAATGGGCGACGATGCTGCTAATCCATCCTAACTTCATGCTAAGAGGCTCAATCCATAAAGCCGATTTATACAGCAACTGCAATATGGGCACAGTATTAATACCATTTAACACACTTCAGATTTTCCAGAAATGAACAAGAACTAAAAGCCTAATTTGATTTCTTTTGAACTCTGCATTCTCTTCATAACGCTTCAGCATTTAAGCACAGGAACGCGCTACAGACCAGACCTGACTGCCCTGTGACCGCACGCTGTTGTATGCCCCAGCGTGCACCCACTCATGCGTGGTTATCCCTTGAAAAGGGAGGACGCCCCATGCTGTAATGTGTGCAACAGCACTCAGCTTGCCAGTACTACCGGAGGGCGTTTGAACAGAGCAGGCTCTCAGGCTCAAGCATCGGTGTCTGGATCGAGAAGAGCCATATCCTGTGCCTGCCCAAATTCCCCTACAGGCACCACTGAAATGGAGAGACCAGTCTACAAGCCATCACTGGCAAAAATGGGTTTGGCCAAACATCGAGCAATATCAGAGCCGTTTGTAGAACATGGATCGGGTTCTGAAATGTCCATAAACAACAAGAAAATCCATCTAACAATGTAGTTACTGTGAATAATCTGACAGCAGTGGATATTTGACAGGTGTTTGTGGTCTTATCCCAGTTCAAATGTAGGAACAATCAGGCACAGGATCCTCTGACAGCACCACAGTCTCAGCGCTGCAAGTTTGGTGACTAAAGGACTTCAGCCAAGCAGAATAACCAGATTAAAGGACTCTAAAAGAGCATTGCCATGAAAGGGCAATGTAGCAGGACTGCAGGAATCGCAGCCCTGTGACACTGTCTGGAGCAACTCCTTAGTTCTTCTCAGCTCAGCCTGACACACTGCAAACAACGCACTCGGCTTTTATCCAGCCGTTTGTAACACCATGCTTACGGAGGGCCAAGCCTGAACACAACCCAAACTCCTGGGCTGAGTCAGCCCCTGTTCGGGGAGGGACAGAAAGATGCTTCTGAAGAGGTCACCTTCACAAGTCGCCTGCCACGCCGGTGAAGGCAGGTGTCCCTGCTCCACATAACGCACCTCCAGCCACCGAGAGGAAGCTCTGTGTGCAGAAGCAGGAAGAAAAGGCAGGCTCTGATCCTAAAAAAGCAAACACACAAATCAGCCCCGAACTGGCCTGCTCTGCATAGGTCAGTGCCTTGGGGGAGGGAGCTTTGTTTCCAGTTGATTTTTGTAAGAGAGAAAGATTAATCCAAATGTGCATGGGAAGGTCATGGCAGCAACCCTGCTCTTTGATTAAACTTCAAATACTTCACCCTGAATTTTGGTGCCATCAGCTATTGGGCCTTAAAAAAGAATGAAAATAAGCCATGCAGAACATCTGAAAAAAAACATTGTTCTTCAAGCCCAAATCCAAAGCTCAGTAAAGTGGGCAAGAATTTTTCCATTTCCCACCGTTGCTTTGGTGCTCGCATCATAGGTCCAGAGGGTCCTGTCAGATTTCACTGGCAATTCAACCCCTGGCCAGTCCCAGGGCTGGCAGAAGGGGACAGGCCAATTAGAGCCACATTCCCCTACAGCCAGGCAAGAACCGGGAATTCTGAGAATTGAGCTTAGCCTTAGACAGGAAATGTCTTGACGCAGGGACCAAACAGAGCTAATAGCTCTGACAAATCTGATCTTTCTTCCATACAATAAAGACCAAACAGACTTTGGGCCAGGCTCACCTTTGTGTTGGTGGCCTGAATCCCAGCCTTTCCTTTTCTTTCCCCAGCTCTCTGCTGAGTGATTTAAGTACCAGGCTCTTGGCTTCTCTACATGCTCCATTTTTGCATAAATAATTACAAACTTTCCGGGCTTGGTGTCTGTTATGTTTGTAGGCTGGAATGACATTTTGGGAATCTGTAAGATTTTTGTAGGAAGAAAACCCCCATTTTCTGTCTTGTTCCATTCAAATCTTTGGCAAAATCAGAAGACAACCCAGAAAGATCTGCTAGTGTTTCTGCTACCTGACCCACTCCATAGATGTATGGGCAGCGCATATGGAGATTGGACAGAAACCCTCACGTGAAGACTTCTAAAACACCTCTTCCTTTCATCCATCGCAGCATCCTGCATATATTACTTTCAGCCAAGCCACTCTTCAACTTCTTTCTTTTCCCAAACTATTTCAGTTAACCAGGGGTTCATGTGGCTTCTGTGGACAGCAATGGTTTTATTTTTGGGAGGGGTGTCTACCCTTACTAATTACATTTTGTGCCAATAGCTAATGTGATGGCTTGTTGACTGCTGATATTCATACCCATGTCTTTGACAGGCAAGGCGCCCACTCACCAGCTGCTCAGCCTGTTTGATTAGGTTACAGACAGGGTGCAGGGAAAACTGCAGGAGATACCGTGGAAGTGAAGCCATTTTCTGCGTGTGCGCAGGCGCGCGCGCTTGCAGGACCATAACAGATCGCTCCTCGTCACCAGCTCTTCCTGTAATCTTAGCAGTGTGCATGTGTGCACACCAGCATCAATCCCTGTATAGGGTGAAAAGTAAGGAGAGCTGGAAAGATATAATTTCAAACTTGGTGTCATTCCAAGATCAATAGAAACCCACAGAAAAATGTCAGAACAATTGCCCTAACACTCCATAAACACGGAGCTCCACACTTAAACAAAGATGTGCATTTTAAGGCATACACTTGTTTTAGATCTTGAGTCTGAGGAGCCTGAAGCCCTTTTCCCAGACCTTTCCCCTGGTCTGGGTTCAGCTTGTGTCCGTTGTATCTATGGCACAGAGTGGGGACTCGGTGTCTGTCTGGAACAGTGACATGTCCGTGTGGTATCTCACTCTGGTTGCGCATCCCCCTGACAGCAGGAGCTGGCAACGGGGTGTCAGCCAGGACCTCGCGAGGGCTGCTCTCCCCGCCGAGGAACCGGGAGGCTGCTGGAGAATGGGACTGCTGGCTGGGCAGCCCAGTTTTCTCCATCAACACCCGTGGAGCTACTGGACACAGTCAGCTCCAGATATGGTCCTCATGGACTTTCCCAAGAGGGAGGTTAGTCTTTGTTTTCTTACTGAAGAAACGGGGTACTGCAGGAGAAGCAAACTTAGGAAGACTTTTAGGATTCTTCAGAGGCTCAGTCTGTTCGTCCCAAATGAGGATCCCCTGGCAGTGTTCTACAGGAAAGAAAGATCTGGGTAAAGGATTTTCACTATAGCCTTAAATATAATGCAGGGACTTCACATATTTTGTTCGAACATTCTCTGTGCTCTCCTGCTCTCTCCTTCTTCCCTAGTTGAGGCTTTACTTCCTTCACCAATGTAACCTCTGCTCTACCATTAAAAAATCCCCCTCTTGCAGCAGATTCTTCTCTTTGAAATAGCCTTCCTAGCTGTACCTTGGGGACCCATCTCACAGCCCTTTGTCCATTTATTCAGTGACCATGTCACTGCATCTAACTCAACATCCCAAGAGAAATGGGCAAAAAGTCAGTGACAAGGCACTGACATCCTAGGAATCTTTATTCCTCTTGTTCCCATTAGGGCAATTTTATGACATTAGGGCAATTTTATAAACCTGGAGGTCTTTCCACATGGAAATTTTCAAATACCCCAATACACACAGGATTATAGAATCGTTTAGGTTGGAAAAGACCTTTAAGATCATTGAGTCCAACCATTAACCCAGCACTGCCAAATCCACCACTAAACCACATCCTTAAACCTCATCTCCCTGTCTGTTAAACCCCTCCAGGAACAGTGACTTCACCACTGCCCTGAGCAGCCTGTTCCAGGGCCTGACAACCCTTTCAGGAAATAAATGTTTCCTAATATCCAATCTGAACCTCCCCTGGCATAACTTGAGGCCGTCTCCTCTTCTATCGCCTGTTACTTGGGAGAACAGACAGATGCCCACCTGGCTCCAACCTCCCTTCAGGCAGTTGCAGAGAGTGAGAAGGTCTCCCCTCAGCCTCCTTCTCTCCAGACTAAACACCCCCAGCTCCCTCAGCCGCTCCTCACAGCACTTGTGCCCCAGACCCTTCCCCAGCTCCGTTGCCCATCTCTGGACACGCTCCAGCACCTCCATGTCTTTCTTGCGGTGAGGGGCCCAAAACTGAACCCAGCACTCGCGGTGTGGCCTCGCCAGTGCCCAGAACAGGGGGACGATCCCTTCCCTGGTCCTGCTGGCCACTCTGTTTCTGATACAAGCCAGGATGCTGTTGGCCTTCTTTGCCACCTGGGCACACTGCTGGCTCATATTCAGCCGTCTGTCAACACCCACACCCTCCCATCCCACCCCTCGCCCCCAGGTCCTTTTCCACAGGGCAGCTTTCCAGCCGCTCCTCCCCAAGCCTGTAGTGTTGCATGGGGCTGCTGTGACCCATATATTTCCATTAACTGCAGTTCCAGGCTAAGTAAGAGATCAGCACCTCCATTTCATAATGCAGCACAAACCAGAACGAACACAACACAACAAGTGAAAGAGAGAGCGGAATGATTTCATCTTCTTGTCCCAGCCAGAGCCCTGAGCCCCAAATGGCTTCATCCTCTCACACCGCTTTGCCCATAAGGCTTCACAGAACGAAATTCTTGCAGCTTTCTATGCTAATCCATTAATACCTGTGACAGCAGGCTGAAATCTCTACTCTGGTTATCATTCTGGAACCAAAATGCCCAACAAACACTATTCCATAAGCTCTGTTCTTCCCTCTTTATTTTACTGAGAAGAAAGTGAGTTGCTGTTTTAGCAAGCTGTGTGTGTCGGTGCTGGGAGAACGCAGGAATAGCTGAGACCCACGGTCCTTCTATCCCAGGATGTTATCTGCCTCCGGTGATGGGCAGCAGTCTGTATCCTCTGCATTTACAGTGACTGTTCCCTTCTGCACTCTCTGCAGCTGGCAATTCATAGTGCACGGAGCTAGAGGTTACATCCAGACCATCGCCTTTCCTATCCACTCTCTCTTCGTTATGAACTCGCGTCATCTTTTTCAACCTGCTTATGGTTTTGCCCTCCCCAGCATCCTGTGGTAATGAGCGTTACAATTCAATTAGCAGATATGATAGGA
Organism: Podiceps cristatus; assembly: GCA_000699545.1. NCBI lineage: Eukaryota > Metazoa > Chordata > Aves > Podicipediformes > Podicipedidae > Podiceps > Podiceps cristatus. The sequence goes on along the minus strand of JMFS01052203.1, from coordinate 3,819 downwards.
AACATATCTGACTCTATTCAGGTGCTTAAGTCAGCCTTACCCAAGCAGTGAATCAGATTCCTCACTAAGGATGCAAAAGGGATGCAGGACACATGAAAAGGGGCCAGGAAATTGCCTCAGTTCTCACCGGAACATGTTCATTGTACATGAAGAGGGGGAGAGACTGAGAGAAGGGAGAAGAGAACAAGGACAAAGTAGATTCCTGACTTGTATCTGGAGGTTGAGATGAGAATAAATAATAATACGTGTCTAAGGATCTAACAAAAACACCCATTATTCCTATTAGCAAAAAATCATCCTGCTGCCTGAGTCAAGTCTCCTATCATGGCCACTGTGACCCACACTATATAAAACCTGATGTATCCTCTAACGAAAATAAAAAATGGAGAAATGAGGACTGAGGTCTACCTGCTACTCATACACATAGAGAAATCACCTTGTCTCTCCAGTTCCTCCCTTTCACAGCCATCATCTCATGGAAAACACCGCAAAGATTCCATACCTACGGCCACAATTCACGCTAAGGACTCCTCATCGGTTTCCAAGGCAGGAAACCTCAGGAAGAGCACAGGTTTTACACTGAACAACTCCACCGAATGCCACAGCATCCTCTCTTTACCATGACGGTAAAAGTGGCCAAAGCAGGAGGCAGGTTAGCCATCCGGGAGGCAGAGCTCCGGGGAAGGGACCCTTGTGCAGCCGAAGGGGACCAGCCGCAGCTCTCCTCACTTCAACCCTGGATTCCAGCACATTTCTTGCTTCCTCAGGAGGGAACTTAACCTAACTTACCCTGAAAACACACTGAAGCGTGTCAGACAGCTGACAGGGATAAAAATCCTGCCCCAGCTTCCCAGTCACTGCATCTCTCCCCCCCACCCCCCCCCGGAGACACCTCCTTCTTCCTATGCTTTTTAATGGGCCTGGGCATTCAGAAGAGGACCTGACTGGCAAGATGCTCTGCTGCAGTGATTTGTGCTTACTGGTCATCTCCCTTGGCAGGAAAAACAAATGAGAACAGCCTCTGCCTTGCTCTGATTTTGTGCTAGACAAAGCTAAGAAGACACCTGCAGTTGTTTCAAAGCTGCTGACTTGCTCCGGTATTCCTTAAACTGAACCACAAGCTGGCTCTGGATCCTTTTGCAGTTACTCATACCAACACCACATTGCTATCCAGGATTTTGGGTTCCCAAACTTCCAGGAATCACTTGCTAGGTTGTATTTTTCCCAAAGTGGACACTGTAGAGACTACCAGTCGGTCACTGGCAGCATCCTGCCCCTCGGAGACAGGCAGTACTGGTTCCCAGCTCTCACAGTGGGCCGTTTAAATGCGCCCAAATGCAGCTTCTGCTCACCTTTGTACCAGACTATCAGCCCAAGCAACTGGAAAAATCTGCTTCCTCGTAATACTTGCATTCAGGCCCCCACTTCATACAGGTTCCTCTCATTACCAAAGGTAAAAGACTGTGGCAAATCCAGTCCTGAGTTTTTGATGGTTGATTCTTGCTGATCCTATCATTACAAATGTCTCATCCTTGAGGTTGGCTTTTCTCTGCTCTCTCATGTTTTCCTTTCCCTCTCTCTCTAGCCAGAAATGGTTTACATGTTTGTTTACTCTGAGCTACATTCATCTGAGTCATTCAGCAACCCTCTACCCACAATCATATTACAGCAGATTTTGAATTGGAGTCTCAGCGAGTGAATGTTACGCTGTTGTGAACAGGAGAGCAGAGGGCTACGTTCTGGGCCATATTCTGCCACTGAATTTCAAGAACTGACCTTTGCTACAAACGTGAAAATTCAACAGCATCATAATCCCCCGTGTTCTACAAAACTTCATAGAGTAGGAGAAACTCCAGGCAATGGAATTACTCTATATTTACACCAGTGCAACAATTAGTATGATTTGGCTCATTTTGTAAAAATTATACTACTGTACTTGTAGGAATAATCTTTTCTGTTTCAAACTAATTTTAGCCACCTTTGAGTGGTGATTATCGAGCTCTTCCATCTGTTGTAGAAAAAAATTATTTGCACATAGCTTTTATGAATTTTCTCCTCTGAGGTATGTTTTCAAGAACTGTATCTCTCAAAAACCAACATAATCATATTATTAGCAAGACTTGTAACTCAGCTGACAGTACCTTGTCTATTAAATCCACAACATGAAAAGACCTCAGAATTGACATTCTAAGAATTTTTTTAAGGTTGTCTGAAAATAAATCTTTACAAAAAGCAAGCTAATCAAATAATTTTGTGTCCTGAAATGCAATTCTGCATAGAAACTATCCAGAAATTCTACCACAGGAGAAGGTGGTTAAGAAAAATAACATTGCCTTTTAAAAAATATATTACAAAACCAACGAGATTTCAATATGCTAGAATAAAAGCAATGCACATCAAAATATAAAGAATTCTCTCAGAATCCCAGTAAGAAAAATAAGGAATTCTGTTAATGTTCTATGTAGTTGCAAGATAAATTAAAGCTGATCAGAGGTTAGACTCATACTCAAGTCCTTTCCATCTAGTTTCTTTTCACAGCTTAAAAAAGGAAAAAAAAAAAAAAAAAAAAGCCAGCACCTGCACCTTTTCCTTTACTTTTAATGCTAAAAATGTGCCCTGTAGCAGTATCTGAGACATAGTTCTTGCCTAGGAAGACTTGCTCCTAGCTGATAAGAGTATTGATCATTGCTATATCTCAGAATAAACGTACAACCAGACGGAACAGCAAAGGCTCACCAGAGACCGGGGGGCTCGCGGTGGGCCAGTCTGATGACATGCTCAGGGTAAGCTCTTTCATGTCTTCATCTACCACTTACAGCTTAAACGGTCTAGGACTGAAGTGTTTCTTCAGCTGATAATTACTGCCAAGCTGCATGCAGAGAAACTGGGGGTAAATGTTCATGGGCAGAACAGAGAGTGGCACATTTGGTAACACCCAAATGTGATTTTTTTTTCTTTTCTTAAGAAATGACACTAGATTTCTTTACGGTGGGGTATTACTCAAGCAAATAGTTCCTTTAGTCTGTTTTGGTGCTGTCCGAAAAGACATTTGGCTACAGTTTCAATAAGCTGCCTAAAGATACCGCTTTAACTTCTGAAAAGCATTTTTAAAACAGCAATATGGTAATCTGCATTTACACAGTACCTCCCTGGCTGAAAAGTGTTTTCAAGGGCTTCTGAGTAGCTTCACACAGCCCTGAGATGCAGTAACACCAGATAAGCCATATTTTACAGAGAAGGGAAGCAACACCGAAGAAGACCGAGACTTTGCCTGGAATCAGGCAGAATGTCCACAGAAGAGAAGTAAATAACCCTCCTCAGACCTTCTCCCACGGGGACATGCACACGCACAGACACACGCAGAGGCACTGTAACCACATGACCATCCTCTTTCCAAAAAGCTTTCCTTCCATCTCGTCTCGCATGCCGCACAGGGCGCCGCGTTACATAAGCTGGCTTGCAAGGAGGTGCACCTGCCACAAAACTTAGGGTTTGCATTTGACCAGCAGGAAGATGAATTTTTTTTTTTTTTTTAATACAGTGGAAAAGTTAAGAGGAAGTGGTCAAACGGACTGGAAGTTCAAAGCGACGTTGCTCCCTTGCAGCAGCAGCGAGGATGCAAGACTTCATACATGACTGTTCAACCATGTTACCTAGAGCATGTAGAATTTAATGGAAGACTTGCACATTACCATATTCATAACCATGACTAACAAATCTGTTGTCAATGCCACCAAAAATATCACACAAGCAGAATGTTTTTATACCAAAGAGACCACTGAAGTCACAGCTCCATAGTAAACAAATGAACTTATGAAG
>KL267775.1:0-13829 GCA_000699545.1 Podiceps cristatus | reverse complement strand
TAGAAAAAAAAAAAAAAGAGAGAGGGGGGGGGGGGGGGAATCTGTGTGCTTTTAGTCCCCTAAAATAGAAAAAGAACATGTTTGATGCCTGAACATGATGTACTCCCATGCCTTGAAAAACGTAGCATTATTATCATTTATCACCAACTGTTTGTTACAAGGAAAACAATAAAAGTGAAAAAAATTGTCTAACACTCAGAACAATAATGCAAGTTCGTAATTTAAATGTGTAATTCAGATTATGCCTACCAAATTATTTTAAAACTGTGCACAAAATGTCCTAGAGTGAGTTACCACCTCAGCCTCTATGTGTAGATGGGAATGGGCTATCAACTCTAGATCAATCAGAGCCCCGCAGAGAACCAAATCAACTCTTATGCTGTAATTGCATCGAAAGACCGAGGATATACGTACGTAACTGTACGACACCAAGCTGCAGGGCTGTGCGCTTTCCAGGTGTAGCTAAAAAGCCCTTTCTTTCAGAAATTCTTCAAACAATCCATTGTTCTGAGCCAGTCACTCAACGAAACAGTTCTCTGCATCTAGTCTGTCTTAATCAGCAATTTCTTTTACAAAGACCAAGCAATTGCTTGATTTTGAGTTGAAGTAATTATATACCTTTTTTCCACATGTAGGAGGAAAAAAAAATTGTTCGCAAATTAAAAAAATCTCCTTAAGCATGCCAGACAGTTGAAACACTATTATCGAAAACCATTTTCAGCTAAGCAAAAGAAATTTTGACCAACTGAATTTGTATTTTAAAATACATTTTTTTCCCTCTGAAGAAAAATCTTAAGCTCTTCTTATCATTGAATGAATTAATTTAAAGCAAAGAAAAGGAATTAAATAAAAAAGAAAGAGCTACTTCATTAAGTATGTAGTTTTTACAAATGTTAGCCTAGGAGAATTTAAAGTATTTTTGTTCATTTCTTCCACATTTTCTGCCTTTTCAATACCCCATATATATCTACCTATACTGGAGCCAGACAAAGCAAAACACATCTTCAGACTTTATTCAGATTCCAAATCCAAGACAGTTTCCCACAAGAGGTTTTCTGTCCTTTTCTTTAATAAAGGTCATTATTCTACCCTAAGATTTTACGTATCAGTTCCAAATGATACATGAGTACATTTTTATAACAAAACCATTCAAGTTCCAGAACTAAACTGCTCAAGATGCAACAGGCTGACAGAAAAGGTGATGGGGAGTGAAGGGATTTCATTTCCTGGGCTTACTTATGTCTCCAGGTTGAGAAAAGTGCAGCTCCAATGACTCAAGCAATTCCCCAATTCTGCCTCACTTTTCTGCAGGATTAGTTTCTTCTGCGCATCACAGATAATCAACCAAGAGTAAACTATTCCTTTCTTGACCATCATTTGGATTTGACTGGCCTCCTTTGGCTTCTTCCCCCCCCGCCCCCGATAAACACACCACCTTAAAATAGAGGGGAAAAATGCTGATGTAAGTGTGAATAACATGTCTTGTTCTAAAAGCGAGAGGCAAATGTCTCTTTGAATTTGTTTATTTTAAGGCAGATTAAGTTCCTTCTTGGCTTCATAGTGAACAGCCAGTGTCCTTTAATCAGTCCATCTTGCTGTGCATGATGTACTTAGCTCTGGCACGTGCATTGTGTGTTTTTTTCCTCAATGCTGGCATGAGAAATGAGCTACAGGCTGTTTCAGTTTATCAATGTCATTTGAAGGTAAATGCCCAGTTGCAAGTAGTGAGGGAAAATGGTTTTCTCTACCTTGCAATCCTGTTTCCACTGCGACCTGCCTGTGGTAAATAGCATGAGCTTGCTCTGGAGTGGCCGTGAGTCCTGTGTAACATCCAAGATTAACTCTCTATTACCACAGAGTCTTCCCTGGCCTCCCAGGACCTCCTCCTCAAGCCACACACCCCTGGCACCACCGAGTATGGCTTCATCTTCCTGTTTCCAGGAGAGAGCAGGTTTTCCAGCTTGAGCCCTTCCCTGGGACTCCTCATGGAAGGCTCTCATCTGTACTAAACCTTACACAGGTTCCACTGTTTCACTCTTTTTCTTGGCTCTTTCCACGCTTTCTTGACCTTGAGTGGCCTCCTTTGCATGTCGAGAACATGCCTTTGAGGGTCTGCCTTCAGAAAGGGCAAAGATCTGCTGGATCTCTCTCAACTGCTTTCCTTGGGAATCTGGCAACAGTTGGGATACCCTGCAGGCTAAAGCACTAGAGAGCACTGCTGTACTATCACTTCTCTTTTCAGGGCTCAAAGATATCCAAACCCCAAGGCTCTACACTAGGGACTGATGTACTTCTGGATATGTGCCATACTCCGAGGTTATCAGCTGTTACTGTTCGAAACGACTGCTCCGGGACTCTCTCCACCATGCCTCATAGTTATGGCCATTTCTTAAGGCTCACGGTTTTTAGAAGAAAGGTATGAATCAACAACATAGCAGAGAAGTATCATCACGCTTCCACCATGAGCCCATATTTGAAGCCAAAAATCAAAGATAAAACACTCCCATCTGACATTTGTTGTAGAGAAAGTTAGTTGAAACAGAGCTAGCAGTTTAAGTAATAGTAGTAGCTAGAGCAGACAAAGCCAGCCGCTTAAACATTAATAGTCAGAGTAGACAAAGCCTATGGATCATGGCATATGAACTGTAACAACTGTATTACAACATGCTTAATAGCTAACTACGGAATCGGCCGAAGTCGACCTAAGAGGATGTGCTATTGTATAAGATGATGATCACTTAGCAACTGCTTAGTAACAAAACCACACACAAATCAAACCCATGGAAAGGCAAGAAGAACCCAGACCTTAATATTACTATTGGTCTGAACTGTCGCGTGGGTGTTGAGGAACTTAGATTGTAAGGGTGTAACTGCCCAGGGATTTCTTTGTTCGGGGTCCCTCTTCAGAGGCACCCAGCTCGAGTTGTAGTGATGTTAATAGAAAGTACTTTCCTAAAGGAACCTGTCTCTCGGCTTATGCAGAAACCTAGAGTCGAACCCTGTTACGGTGGCTGGCATGCATAATTCCATAATGCATTGCAATACACCTCACCTCTGAGCCAAAGTAGTTCAAGATCTATTAAGTCAAAAATATACTAAAGAACTGAAAAAGGCAGTTATTCCTCTGATCAACCCATTTTCACAGACTCCTCTCACGTGCCAGTGATGGCCAGCCTAGGGATCAGGACAAGCCTTTCTTTAAACTCAGGCTGAAGCAACTGCCAGGGAAGAACTTACTGCTTTTTCAGCCTGTCGACAGTCTCTGACAAACTGATGTCTGCTGAGTGGTTTTCAGAGGACTGCTGCCTCCAGTGAACTCCAGACTTCTACCTCTTCTTCAGCTAATGAACTAAAGCACAAATTCTGCAAAGCACATAAATCCAAGAATAAGTGACTAGCTAAATCCAGATCTTACATCCTGATCAGTAGCTCGTAAACTTAATGCCGAAAAGTCCTACTTATTGCCAAAGAGGCCCCTTGCTTGGGCACAAATCGCACCTGGCAGACGCTGCAGTCGCTCCGTGTATTCCAACAGCAGAGAGATTTATACAAGCTGTGGATACAGCACTTTTCCACCAGGATTTCAAAACTAAGTCACTGTGTTTCAGTGTGCACCTTAGTATCTCAGATGAGGCCAACAATATATATTGTCTCCTGTTGCAAGTCTTTCGCTCTAGTCATCAAGAACTGACCACTTTCTTCTAACACAAAGTTTCAAAGAGAAATAATTTGTTTAAAAAACTGATTATCATCCCCATTACATAAAATACTTTTAATAGAATATTTCCTCCATATAGTTCATTAACTGGCTTATCATTGTCCCACCTAGTTTCTTTTCTATTTTTCCTATTGTTTAAGTAGTTGCATAAAACTTGGCTTCAGTCCCAGAAAGTAAAAAATCACAATGGGACTATTTATATGGAGCACTGAAGTACTGTGAAAGCTTTATGTATGACTTCATAGTTTTGAAAAATTATCCTGGCTTCATTTTGCTGTTTATCTGTTATGCACATTTTACTCTCTTGATGGGATCGTCAGTTTACGAAAAGAAACAAACATGTTTGGGTCAACACTACAACCTCCATGCATGTATCTTTTTTCCATCAGGTGTAAAATTTTCATTTTCTCAATTAGAGTATCAACTTTTGAATAATGTCAGTACAGCAGTGACTGCTGTACAGTGTATGAATTTCTGACCAACTGCTCCCTTAGCAAATACTGATATCAGATTGACAAAATCTTTACTTGCAGCGTCTTTTACAGAGCAAACATTTCAACTCTCCGACTTCAAGATCATTTTGTTGTACTCTATAAGCTGTTCAAAATCCTGTATTTTCTTTTAATCCATCATAACATCAGTCTTCCATTTAGAAGTGCTCTCTTTGTAAAAACACAGCATGCAGATTTGGACTTCCATATATACTTCAAGTTTTGACATTTCAATGCGAGAAACTTTTACCCTTGTCAAAGGATATCCTCTTATTATCAGAAATAAAATGCAAGCCTCAGAAAATCATGAGTTGGTACAATAGCACAATGCTACTTAAACCCTCAAAATCGAAATAATTCTTTTTTTTTATTTGTGCTGTATTTATTTCACTACACTTAACACATTAACCCTATGATAACCAGAGAGAACAAAATAAACCTCTCTCTCATGCAGTTTATATGACTACACCTACTTTTCACAATCCCTGAAAATCTTGCCATAATTCAGGTCCATTTTGATTATACCAGAAATGTGTAAGCAGCATACTGAGAGTAAGAGCCACAGTTCAACATCCACAACTCTGGAGTCCAAAGCTAGTCTGTAGCCGTGGCAGAACCTGACCAAGAGGGGCAAGCAAAGCCCTGGGTACTGCACTGGGACATCGGATCTGCTGGTGTCTCAGAGCAGCTATCGGGAACAGGAGGAGTAAAGACAAAAGGCACATTTAATTATTTTTCATATTTCATATATTTTTCATAATTATTTTTCATAAGCATTCCCCCACACCAGTATTTGGGGAGGGCTGATCCCTGTAACCTTTGTTTGTTTCCCAGAAAACACAGGAAAATATACCATTCTGAAGAACAGTTCGGTGTGGTTTGGCACTAGGAACAAGGGGCGGGCAAATGGGAGAGGCCTTCCACGCATCAGAAGGCATCGTTTGCCACTTTAGCTAAGCTTTCACTGTAGCCTTACTGCTGTCTTCACCTCTTTTTGAGTGGAGTCTAAAAACAAGGACTTGGAGGTAAAGGATGAGAATCTGCAGCCTGCGATGCTCTAAGGCACTCCAGAGCCCAAGTGCCGCTCAGGTGAGTTTAACACACAGCATTACAGGAGAGGATGGGCACACCAAACCAGAAAACCCCACCACTTTGGTGAACTTCTCGACCAGCACAGCAGCTGGCTTTTAAGGTTAAGCAAACCGGCCTACATTTAAAGAAAAATACATAAAAAACACACCACACATACAAACGGGATATGCACAAAGTAGGTAAGTGAAGAGAAAATCCCAGAGAGATTCTGAAAAAACAATTCCATGCAGGCTCTAGTAATGCAGTTCCTGTTCCACAGGAGCTGAATTTAAGAGTAAACCACAGGGAGCTATTAAGCTTGGGTTTTTTTAAGAGAACGTCCAAATACCTGTGATGCATACCCACCAGTCTGTACTACTGAGAGATTTTGTGTTTGATTCAAGAAGTCTATGGAAATATTTCATTTGGAGAAAGTGAATGGATAAAAAGAAGGAATAAACAACTCTGCCTCGAGGCAGACATAACGCAAACAAATGCGTCCTTTCCAACACCATCTGCCAACTTGGTTCATGAAAGCACATTTGGATCATAAGTAACTGCCAGGTGCTAATACCCTTTAGCAAACTTTCTTACAGTCTCCCAGACACACTTTCATCCAGACTTTAAGCTGATACACACAAGCCTGCAGACAGAAAAAGGTAAAGAATAAAAGTTTAGCTTTAGTATCAAAGGCCACAGGGAGGATCATTCATAATGTCATTCACACACCAAACTGGCAGCAAAACAGAGATTTAATGATACCTTGGATAAGCCAGCGCAAGCCCTTTCTGCCTCCCAAAAACTCATTCTGTAAGATTAAAATTCCAGATTTTCCAAGGTCCTCAATGCCAAAAGGTTAATTAGCAATCAAAAAATAAATTAAGTAAAATAGGGAAGAACAGCAACACCTCGTTTAAGTTCTGGATGAAGAGCCAAACTGAAGGCATTTATTTTCTGGAACTAAAATAACAATCAGAGCTCTAGGGCAACTGCAACAGCAGGGATGGTGAGGATGAAGCAGCTCCATCTATCATCTCCGCACCTGTCAAACGCGACATTGTGTACAAGTCTGCAAGAGCTGGCGCTGCATTAGCCTGGGGGCGAGCTGCTGCCTGGGATGCCGCCTGCCACCGCCACACCGAGCGTCAGGTCGCTGCTGCCACGCGCGTCCCCAGAACTGCCCGTCAGCAGCAGCGCAGCCGTGGCCCAGGCCACAAACGGGAACGCTGAGGCTTCAGGCACATGAAACCAGTCTCTGGAACAAGGCCACGGGGTCACCTTCTTCTCTTCTCAGGGGGCACCAAAGAGCCATTTTTCCGCATCCCGTTTCATCTTTCAGGACAGATCCTGAGCGCAGCAGCTCCAAGAAGAGGGGCCAGTCACAACCCAGAACAGTGCAAGCATCTTTTAGGAGGTGCATCTTCCCCTCCAGGTTAGGGCTTCGTCCTTGGCCCATTTCTAAAAGGGCTTCAGGGCTCTGGCTGTGAAGCCCAAGGCGACACTGCTGAGCCAGCCACCTGCACGCTGCCCAGGGCAGAATTCAAAGACACGCTGACCTGTGGTATCCGTTACTAAGCCCTTACGCCTCACCCCTCAGCATGCTGCTTCGCACAGAGCTAATTCGGGAGCCCTTAATTCTTCTTAACTCTAAAGATTTAAGAGGAAAGGCTGCCAGGGCTGGGACTGTTTAGCCTACAGAAGAGAAGGCTCAAAGGGATCTTATCAATGTTTAGCAATACTGGATGGGAGAGAAGACAACAGTCTGTTCTCAGAGGTATCCAGTGACAGAATAAGAGACAACGGGCACAAGCTGAAGCACAGGAAACTCCCTCCAAACATAAGAAAAAGCCTTTGTACTGGGGGGATGGTCAAACAGGGCAGCAGGTTGCCCAGGGAGGGTACGGAGTCTCCGTCCCTGGAGGTATTAAAAGCCGACTGGACAAGGTCCTGAGCAGCCCGCTCCAGCCGACCCTGCTCTGCGCAGCGTTGGACTAGACGATCTCCAGAGTGTTGCCCAGCCTCTGCGATACAGTCTGTCCTACTGAGATTGGTGGACTCTGCTCTGAAGACCACAGACCTGAAAATAAGATACTCAAATACTGGGTGTTACACTGGACACTACTTTAAAAGCAAAGAAATTACCGAGATAAGAGTTACCTGTATCACAGGGAAAGAAAAACAATCATCATTTGCATGACAACCTGAGAAAATTAGATAAAGCAGGCAGAAAGACACACACACTAAAGAGGGGAAACGCCACTGGGAGGGGAACGTTTTTACTGGTATATAACACAAGTTTGAAGCCAAGCAAAAAAGTAATGATATTTTACAATAGCAACAAAGGAGAATATTCTGCCTCCATGTAAGTAATCTGCCCTGCTGGGTTTTTATACTATATGCAAATAGTTACTATATGCTCCCATTTAGTTCAAGTAAATGGAAACAGGCAGCAAAACCTGATCATATAAAACAAAGACCTTTAAGATTTGATGCTCTCTAATACCCCAAGTTGATCTCCTGCCTATGTCTTCCTAGGCTTTCACTCACCATTTAATATTTACCTCTTTGAAAGCCAACATCTTTCACCCCCATGCTGACTTTTAAAAACTCTGTGTGAACGAACATGAATTTATAAAAATATGGTCTTGATAAAAGAATAATTTAGTTGTTGAAAAGTTCAATAAACAATGATGAAGCCAAGCACTATATTAATCTTAATATTTGCAGATCAAGGAGGAAGAGGCACATACTATGGGTGTAATGGGTGGGAACTTGAGAAATGTTACTCCTAGCTCAGCTGCTGACCTTCAGCTACTTCCTCTGATTATCTCCCACTCCTAAACACAGGAAGCCTTTTTCTTCCTAGTAATGCAGAGCTGCAAAGGGTGCCTTCTCCTCTCCTTTCTGTTATCAAGACAGCAAGATTATTATCACAATTAGATTTCTTACTTTGAGATATATATCAAAAAACAGTTATTCAGTATTTGTTTTCAATGACTTTCCTCCAGGCCGCAGCAGTCAGTATTGCAAAAGAATGTTTATCCGAGTATACGTTGCCATCATCTTTGACAGTTGATATGGTGGTAGACAGCAAATTACGATCTATGAAGTAAGTATCTTAAATAGAGACAAACACTACCTCCAAAAACTAGATAGAACTTATCAGCAAGAATAGCTGAGTCTCCAATAAAATTATCACTGAACTATCAAAAGCATAAAAACTTACATTATTTACAAAGCCTTCCTTGATCCCTCATTTTCTGAAACCAAATAAGGCAATTTCAGGAAGCAAAACTAAATTGCATGAAGAGAAGCGAATGGCTGTCAGGACTTCAAGGTTCAGTGGCATTCTACCATTGACTGCAAATAACGGGTCATTTAAACTCTATTTCTTGTGGCAATACTCAACTTAAAGAACTATTAAAAAGCTTAGGCTATATCAATTTTTGGACCTCTCTAAATAAATGCTCAAACAGAAGGGAAGATGATACAGTGGAAGAGAAACACCAAATGTTCTCCTGGTTCTACAGCTGTTCCACTCATTATTTCTGTATCAAAAGGAACATTTACACTATCATCTCTCTATCAAGTCATTACAAAACTATTAAGTGAATTCTGAATGTATTTCAGCTCCAGCCCTCAAGCAACTGAACAGCCAGAAACACGAGGAGAATGTATCGGTAACCACAGCTTAGGGACCCCTACCACGAGGTAGGATACTTATATTGCTCGAGTTAAGTTTTGCCATGTTTGGCCTAATCTAGTACAAACCAGGGAGAAGAGACTCCTCTTCACCAACCTGCTTGTTGATCCAGATGACAGTGACAACGCAGGGGAGCCTGATCTCTGGCCTTCCTCCAAGGGATAAGGTTCACTTCTGCCATCAGGAGTTTCTGTTTCCAGTACCTGGGTTTTTCCAAGGGCAGTAGCTGTGTGATGCTCTTCCCTATGTTCTACCAAGAAGAAAGGTAGAGATTTGCAAGAGTGACAAAGCAAAATACTATTGTTTACATTTTTGCAGCCTGAAGATAGATTTTAAGAAAAAACAAAGTTATAAATATTTAAATACCAATGCCTCATTCCCACTTACTTGCTTCCCAAAACTCTCGGTTTCAAAGGTTTCATTTCTTTTCCCGTATAGTAACAAACCCACCCTCTAAGAACCAGAGACTGAAACAGAAGCGTTTCATTGGTAGAGTTTCAAACACAAACAAGGAGAGAAATAAAGAGTAAGGATATTTGTCACACTTCATAAGACGAAACTATTTCAGAAGTTAGCAAACACTTAACGGGACAGCACTGTTCTATGCTTATTGTTGTGTCAAGTGGTTTTTATCTATAAAAAGATGAATGTTCTCTGAAAAGACACTTTCTACCTCTCCAAAGAGAAAGCAAGACTAGGAAGTATGGTATGTAAAGATAAACTACTCTTATACCATACCCACAAATATTTTCAAATTAGTTATTTAACTAGGAAGCTGCATGGGACATTAGAAGCATACTGAGTCTCATAAACAGCCTTTATCACGGCTGTTCCCAGGAGTGTTCTGTCCACCCTCGTGAACCAAGCTGTATTCCTGCTCAAACCACTTGGACTTTTCTACCCCTCCAGAAATTATTTTGACAGAAATGGCCAAACAGAACTGTAATTAGTATGTGGAATACAATCTTTGAATTCAGCTACAGTTTGCCCTTTCCCTTCTGGTAAAAAGATTTTCAGAGTGGTTTAAATTCCATCAGCCAATACTACAGTAGAGGGCAATGGGAGATAGGAAGGGTGTTTTGTGGTTGGTTTGTTTTTTTTTTTTTAAAAAAAAAAAAAAAAAAAAAAAAAAGAAAGCACAACACAACACTTTGTTTTAATTCTATACAATTCCACTACTTCCACGAGAATCCGAATGAAGTGGGTAAGGGGTGCATACAAAGCCTTTGCTCTTTTCAGCAGTTACGCTTTCAAATGGCAAGTCATCAGACACTGCTGGTTTTCTTCTTTTCACATACTGTAATTTCCAGTTTAATAAAAAGGTAATTGCTGTTAATAAGGAACACAAAGGAAACAGGCTTTAGGCTTTTGTTCCTTCACTCATAAACCTTAGTTTTGTTTTGTTTCATTATTTAAATGATTTACAGTCAACTAGGTGCAGATGTTTGGCATAAAACTAGAAACTGAAATTTCAAAGACTATTGACAGCTCAGTGCACAGAAAGCGTCATGAATATTTTGCAGGTTTGTCAGACCCAGCTGAGGTAGTGTCGTGTACTCAACACGATACAGCTCGATACACCTGATACAAGTTACTTTCTACCTGAGCACTCCTGGAAAAACTATATGGCTTTACTTCAGCTTCTCAGCGTCTACGGTTCAGTGCACAAAAGCTTACACAGAAGACAGACACTCGGGAATTCACAGCAGCCAATCTCTCCACAGAGCATAGCTAGGAATTAATATTTCTGTGATCCCATTACCTAGTAACACATTGCTCCTGGCTCTGCTATAGAAAAGGAACATCACTCTAAATTATGTCAATCAAGATTAAAGTTTATTCTTAAGGCTCCTTAATTTTTACCCTTCACATAGAAAGGATTATGCATTGCATCAAGGTCTGCATGAAACTACAAGCATAAAATTCATACTATTGTATCTGTATTTTCATTTATTTTCATTCTTGAGAGGTCTGCTAGAGGAGACAGCGCAGGAGACAGCCAAAGATCAGTTCAGCTCAACTCAAGAGAGCGGGGATATGTGAGAGCTGATACAAACTAAACTGCCATATTTTCCCAAGGACACAGACAACAGTGCATGCAATTCTGGTCAATGGAGTACTCTCCAAAATTCAGTATCCTGAATAGACTGTAACAAGTTACGTTAAGTCAAGGAATGCTCTTCTAAACCACACATTCAAAGATCCACAGTAACCAGTAACACACAGCAAATAAGACTGAACAAGCCCATTGGGAACAAGTTCAAAGCACACATGGGTATGTCTTTGATCTTGGGGGCAGGGATGATAGCAAACATATGCAAGCTGCTGATCCCAACTAATAAAGAAGCGAGTAACGGCAGTTGTGCACTCCCGCTTTTCACTGTGCTCAAGTATATAAACACAAAATGAAGCAAGTTAAAAAAAAAAAAAGAGAGGCAACATACTGTATAAACAGTCTAAAAGAAGCCGAAATATTTTATTGCTTCAAACTGAGGACAGGCACATACTTATTGTGATCCACACAAATATCTGTGCAGTTCCAAGTTACTAACTCCTTACATATTAATGATACAGAAAAGCCAAAATCCAGCAATACCCATGATCGCCTTCATTTCAAAGATGCAGATTGTCACATGCCTACGCTCAGCAACGTCAGTACATTTAGATCAGAACCCAAGATCCCATTTCAATTAGCTAATTAAAATATGCACCTAAATAAAGCACATCTATACACAATCCCACTAAAATCAAACAAACCATGTATTTATTATGGGTTGTGCTTGTGTACCGCACTAAAATCAATGGCAGTCTATGCTTTTAAGGTCCATTTGATTTTTATGCTTTTTTTCCCCTTAAAGACTGTGGGAGAAGAACGATGGGAGGAAAGAACATTTCCTCGGGGAACACCCCCGCTTATTAGCGTGGATCGAAGAGAGGAGCCGCATTAAACACTACTAACCTGTGGCCACTGGCAATTCTTTGACACTGACGACTTTTTTGTTTTGAGCTCTTTCTGTTTTCCTCTTACCACTTTTCTTCCACCGTTTATTTACTTGAGCCACCAAAAACTGAAATTCACTTCTGTGCTTGTTTCCTGAAAGGGAACAGCGCATTACTGATCATTGCCGCAGGACACTTAAGGTACACCTTACCAAGTGAGAAGGATGTGAATAGAAATAAACACAAAATACTGAATGAAAAACACTTTTGTTACAGCAAATAAAACCCAACTTAATCACTGCAGTATGTTCCACATTCTATTAGTGATCGAAAACTGTGTCTATGCTTTACAGAGTTACCCAGGAGTCAAGAACGCTTGCACAGATGAAAATTTTTTGTGTTGTGTTTGTTTCTCTTTTGTATTATCTTTTTTTTTTTTCCCCTAAACTTGTTAAGTATTGCAGTTATTGTTGTGACAAAGTTTAATATCGCAGTCATGGCACCAAGCCTGCCAGAGCTCAAGGAGTGCCTGGACGATGCTTAGTCATATGGTTTAGTTCTAGATAGTCCTGGGAGGAGCAGTCTGCTAGAGAGAAAGAGTGAATCTCATGACTACTGTGCAAATTGCTTTAGAGTATCTTTGGGTCCCATCCATGTCCTGTCCAGTCCCCGTCCCTCCATCCCCCCCCTTTCCGTAGTCCAGCGGTATGGAAAGCCCTTGTCATGTTTATTATACTGTTTTGATTCAGCTCCGCTAATCAGTTAATTGCTTTTTGGCATACTCTTTGCACTTCCAATCACTTAGTATGTTTTAAGCAATCTCCTACTATTCAGTCAAAGCAATACTGGTTTTTAATCTAGATACTCCAGGTTCTTTACTCAGAGGCTGGGAAAGTACATACCCCGTGTCCTCAGACGGACGGTGCAGATTACCTAATCGCACTGGGCCTAAGGAGAACGTCTTGTCTTCCCTACAGAACCCACCAACTTCTCCTCACATCTGACTGTAGCTCCCCACAGCTAGTACAGCATGAAAGCCCCAGCCCATACATGTGGCTTTGTACTGGTATGTTACAGTGAAAGCAGCAAGCACGAGTTTCCTTTATTTGGAAGGACTCTCAACAAAAAGTCACTCTGAGAAACAGATTTGTCCTTCTGAGACAAAAAAAAGTATTTCAGCTAAACCTTTAGCCTGATTTCAGCCTATAGAAAAAGCATTCAAAATCTTTTCCAGGTCAGAGGCGGGAAGGCCTGATGTACATCCAAAATGACCTCGGGGCAAAGCAGCTCCGGCGAAAAGACTACACTTGCCTGATACACACCACTGTGCGGCACCGTCTTTTCTCCTTTGCACACACATGAACGTTGCTTGAAGCCTCTGCTCAGTAAAAGCCCCACACACGCTGCCCAAGTTACACTCACAGGAAAGACTAAGGTAAACCCCTGCAAAGAAGACGGGCAGAAAAGCAAATGGGAATCCTCAGGACAAGCGAGAGCCAAGGGCTAGCAACGGGCAAACGGGCCCAGCGCCTCCCCAGCCGGCACTGCAGACCTGCCCCGTCCCACCATGCACAGCCAGCGCCCCGGGCACCCTGCGCTGGGGGTGCACAGGCCTCACAGACATCCCGCAAGTGCCGAGGCAACGTCTAACTGACGGCAGCAAAGCAAAGGTCCTGGTGAATCCAGGTACTTAGACACCAACTTCGAGCCCAGTGGAAACAAAGAACTCCCTCATAACTTGTCTGTTTTCTTTGTTTGGTGGTGTTTTGTTTTGTTTTTCCTGCTTCAGTCTCTGAACCACTTTCTTCTTCCTCTGCAGGGTAGGGAGAGGGGAGAGGCAGGAACAACCCGGCCTTCCCCACCGCTGCGGCACGGGCACTCCCTGGCTTTCCAAACCGCAGCAACT
>JMFS01052198.1:0-12091 GCA_000699545.1 Podiceps cristatus | reverse complement strand
CTGGCACCCAGCCAGGGTCAACCCACCACAGGTGCTCATTCAGGCTAGTCTGAATATCTCCACGGAAGGAGATTGTACAGCCGCTCTGAGCAACTGCGCCTGTGCATCACCCTCACTGCGAAGATTTTTTCCCTTTTATCTGCTTGGACTTTCCTTCACCACAACTTGTGCCCACAGCATTCTCCTGCGTGGTGTCCCACTGCCTCTATATTCTCCCATGCCTATCCTGGCATTTATAGGAGCAGCAAAACTCGTTGCAAGAAGGTTTAAGAAGGGTTTGCAGGCCCACACAGCTCAAGTGCTTAGTTACGTACTCCCACAATAGTCCAGAAAATGCAGTTTTATCTTACCCCTTTGCTGAGTAGAGAACAGGTTGGGTATGGCCAGCATCAGCTTGGCTTAAGGTGAAGACTGAGACCACAAGAATTCCAGTGCAGAAACAGATGCTCTAAAGTGAAAGAAGGTAAGGTAAAATCTGAGGTAAAATAAAATTTTGGACTTGCCTGGAGGAAATCCTTCAATCTAGCCCCCAAACAGAGGTGGCTTCCAATGTTAATTAAAATGACTGTGGCAGAATAAATTACTCCAAACAATTTTTTAAATTGGATTAAAACTTATGCCACTGAAACTTAGAAAGTCAGGTTTACAAATGTGAACCAGCTGTGCTCCACAAGGAGACAGTAAGATCTGCAGTATTTTTGTGGAATCTATAAAGCGTAGAGAGAAACACGTAATTTGTCTGCTTTTCAGTAATGAAACATGATATGGAAAGTCTCGACTGTGGGTGATTTGTCACATCTCGAAGAATCTCCTGTCTCTGGGAAACAAGTATGTGGCAGGTCTTTTCTATATATCACCATTTATATATCTGTTTCTGTGTATCACAAGGCAGTGTTTGCTTTTCATGTTCTGGATATATCTCATTTTAAACCTCTATGTTCTAGAATACTTTTTCCTTAACTGAAAACTATGAAGCCCATGCTATCAAGGCAGAAGTCTTTTCGTGTGTGGTAAAACCTTGTGAGAACATTAGGATCTCAGAGTAAGACGGAGGAAGAGTTTTTAACTACGAGCCAGTCCAGTCTCATGTCCCGTACCTGTTGTCACCTATTTCGCTCAGACGGGAGAGCAAGCTGATTGCTGTAGTGCTAACGCCAGCATCTGTGTACTAGTTATTTCTTGAGATGCAATTTATAAATTTGAATTGCAAGCAGAATTGTTGAAGCATTGCAGTGTGTCTCTGAAAGGGAGATGCATGTGTGCAGCTTGACTTTTTGCTCCTTGTTGTCAGGTGTTTTCTGAGTTCTTCTCGCTCCATAGTCCCTGCATGTCCCTGGAGTTCTACCTTTTCAAGAGGAGGATGCTCTTGCAGTCCATGTCAGGTTTTTACCGTACTCAGCAAACCATGCTCTGCATCTCCCTCATCTCCCTCACGTGTCCAAGTATCAGTTGGCAGGGTTAGAGACTAACTCCACACTTACTAAAATGGTTACACCTCCTTCGGAACTGTTTATGTTTCCAGAGCTATGGTTAGAGGCTTTTATCTTCTTAGTACATCTTCTTGCACCAGTCATTCCAACAAAAGGTGAGCCATCTGGATTGCTCTTAACTTCATCTGGTTGTGGGGGAAAAGGAGGATTCAAAGAGTAGATAAAGCTGGCATCTGACAGCCACACTCATTTTCCACGGCACCATAAGGAGCAGCAGAGAGAGAAGTCTGGCCAGACCTCCTGTGCTGCCGTCAAGATGTTTTCATGTTGGCTTCCTAGCTGAGACTGGATCCGCAGATCTCACGGGAGAATATAAACATAAAGCTATGTTTCAGCAGTGCATACCTAAGCACAGCATACGATACAACTCAGTAATTATCTTAGTGAATTTTTGAAAATTAAACAGCAACAAAATTAAAAAGTTGCTGAAATAAACGATCTAAAACCTGTCTGCTTGACTTCTCCATCTGTTCTGAGAGCTGAGCAATATTGCAGTGTAATTTTAATATGTGATTACTTAATTTCAGTTAACTATGGATTATTTTGATAGTTGGCATTCTTTAATGATTAATAAGTAGGCAGAGTAAATGTTAAGTATTATTAAATGTACTTTACATAGCATGAGTTGGAAAAAAAAAAAAAGGCACTTCAAAATTTATCTTTCCAATAACACACTGAAAATATTGAAGAGTCATTTTTCTTCTGGCAACATAAAGAAGCCTTAAAATAAAGGCAGGAGGAGGGGAAGAGAGATGGGGATAACACAGATGGTGAGCTAACCAGCGCTGACATTTCGGAGATTTCTATGCAGCTGGCATGAAAATATGTTTTAAAGACTTAACAATCCATTTAGGCACTTCTTCAGGTTCATAATTTTCCTGACTTGGTGAACTCAGCCTCATCACTTGGTGTCACTGATGACTAGGTCCTCGTTAACGATACCCCCTGGCTGACCCTTCAGATGCAGACAGGTGTCCACCTGCAAACATGCTGTACTGCAAAACCTGCTGATGAAAAAAACCTCAGAGGGGTTCAGGGGTGCCATTAAGAATTTCAGTTGTATCCTACATGATCCCATTTCTCTGCCACACATTGTGTTTCCCACACAGTCCTTGATTGTGCTTCTTGATGGAGCATTCATAGTGCCATCAGTCCTCTTTGAAAGTCTTCAGCTGCTTGGCTGCTCTGTCTGTCCCTCATGCAGATACGGTCCCGAAAACCTGGAATGTCTGTAAAATGTGTTTTACCTGCGCAGTAAGGCATTATGTCAGTGCATAGACACATGAACACAACTCTCATGCTTTTTCTAGCAAGCGCTTTGGATGAAAGTCCCAGTTGACTGTTGCATTCACAAAGCTGCATTTCTCCAACGGATTGCATGGGTGCTGTGGAAAGCGGTACCATGTCTTACGGGGTCTCTGAATCACTAGCAGAAAGTACAGGGACAAAGTACACATAAGCAGGTGAAAATCTGCTTTAAATGGTGTAACATATACTTATTCTCAGGGATAAATTCAGGCTGAACCTTAGGTTGAAACCCGCAGAGTATCATACATTTCTTCTTCAGTGAGAAGAAAATGTAAATGTGGATAAGTACAGAAAAATAAACAGAAGCATAGATAACACTATTTTGAGCTTCCACTTCTGGCTCTCAAAGGGCTTTGCAACAATTTAAAGTGAGAGCCTTCCTCCACCCCCTTTCCTTTGTGGGGTAGGATCCCCCCCAGCCTCCCCTCTCCCTGCCCCATCCCACAGTTTCGGCAGCTGCCGGTTCTGCCCGTGGCTGGCACAGTGGCAAGGTCCCAGGCTACGAGCCCTTCTCCTACCACTCCCACTTCAGATGGGGTGAGTTTTTGATGCAGCTTTGACCTCTTAAGCTCAGGCAGGCAGGGACTCTCCCCTGGGAGATGCCGCTTCTGAGTGCTCACCTCCCAGAAGCTTTTACTTTTTTTCAGGTGCTTGAGCTTTCACATCGCCTTTTGGTAGGGACCCAGTGACTACAAGAGCAATTTACACATCTGCTTAGCAATGTCCACATCTGTCAGCCCAGCCAGGCTAAGGCAGAGGACCTGACCGAGCTTCCAAAGCTAAAACACTTGTCAGCAACACTTGGATGCTAAAAGAGCTGCACATGGGTTTCTACAGAGTTCGTTAGGAAAGGCACGGTCATTGCTTACCTTTATTAAAAAAGATAGCCTCTAGTCCACTCTATTTATTTCTAGAGATTAGCAATGAATATACTGAAGCTAAACACACGTATTTTGCAACTTTTCCTTCCTTGTCTTGCTTGTTCTGTTGATGGAAAGAAATCAGCAGCGGCAAAGGTCATTCATCGTTAAATGTGTCATCAAGTGCAGTGGAACAAGATCTTCTATTGCTTTCATTCTTTTAAACTTTTCCAAAGCCTTTTTTCTCATATTTTAAAATGGCTTCAAACTAGCCTTTAAATTGTTCAAGGGCTTTTCTGCGCATCTAAGTGAGGAAGTCCTGAGTTTACCTTACCAATGTATTTTTGCAGCTTTGTAAAAAGAAGCTGCAAATTTATGTGATTAAAATGTTTGTGTTCTTGAATGTGATCCTATAAGTTGCTGATTATGGTTACTATAGTTACTATAGTTATATAGCGTATAACTATAGTTACTACACAGGAGGACGCAGATGTTTTTTCACCAAAGCTAATAGCGAGTTTGAGAACAATTTTTCCAGGTACTAGAATGCAAGCTAAAAATAAATTTCATTGTGGAAAAAGAACTGCGCCCATCTTCCTCTCAGCAATTGCTCTCTCAGAAATTGCAAGAAGACAGCCCCATCACCACTCATGAGCAATTTCCCTGCCTGCAGCAGAGAACCATCTCTCCGGGCCAGACCCTATGAAGGGCTTGGGGAACTACAATAAGGTACTTGCCTCCCTCAAAATATGAAAAAATCTATTTCTAAGCCATTTCTGAGCTGATCATCCCTCGAGCAGGTAGAGGTCAGAATTGAATCCAAATGGAAAAAGGAACAAGCTCAGCCTTGACTTCCATGGAGCTGGCCAAAGGGACGCACTGAGGAAGCAGAGCTGCACTTCTGACCAAGAAGGATCTGCACTAGAACTTCCTCCCAAAAATTGGTAGCCATGTCCTTGTTTTTAGAGACCTGAGCGGGGCTTATTCATCCATTATTATTTTTTTTTTTAAATCTAGGAGAGAACATTTGTCCAGACACAGCCCTCTAGGTACTCACCTGGTGACTGAACAAGTCCCTATAGAAATGGAGAGGTGTGTGGGGGGTCTGATTCTCTACTCCACATCTCCCATAGGAATGAATTAACTACATGCCCTACCGAAAAATTGGGCCAACAGCTATATGGCATTAAGGAGTCACTGCATATAATACAGAAACATCCCCTTTGAGACAGGACCAAAATCCCCACCTTCACTTACCCTACGCAGCCGTGGTCAGGCTTTCTTCCCTGTGCTTCCTCTGGTACCCCTCCACACAGCCTCAGGGCAAAATCAACTGTACTTAAGCTATCCCTGATAGCTGGGTTTCCAATTTACCCTTAAAAATCCCTTAAAGTTGACCTTAAAACTCCAGTGATGGAGTTTGTCTTGTCTCCATAGGCAATCTCTTCCAGGGCTCAACTAACCTCCCCACTTAAAAGGTGGTAGCGAAGAAACACTGGATGGGCTTGACTCTCTAAAGTGTAAGAAATCCTAGACATCAGAGAAGATTGTGTACGAAAAAGACACAGAAGAAAAGACAGGATTTGGTTCGTTAATAGCGAGAAAGCTGCTGCGGAGAGGAAGGCTGTACCTTCAGTAGTGGGGCGCAGTACAGGAGAAAGCGAGGTCCCTGCCCACCGGTGGGAATGTTGTCCTGGGGTGCTTGGCCTGGGAATTCGGCATCACAGGCACAAATCCATACATCCCAGCCAAATGTATTATCTGTCAAATCAGACATTACTCAGAGACATTAATGACTCAGGTTTAAAGCAAAAACATCTACATATATATATCCTTATTATGATAAAGTTTAGTGCTTTACATATTTTATTTGAGTCTTCTGGATACGAATATAGTTTCATATTTCTTTACATGTCAGCTTGGCAACACTTAGCAAAGACATCTCATCTAAGAGAACAAATTAAAGCAACTTCAAAACAAGCCTGTTGTTTCTCAACAACCTGGGTCCCTGCCAGCAAGAAACAAATTGATGATTATTTAGCTGAAGCAGTAAAAGAAAATTGTAAATTCTTAGAAAACTTTTTTTTTTTTTTTTCTTTTTTTCCTGGTGATGCCAGCTTTAACATAAAAGTAAATGGAAGGTACAGGTGGCAAGGTCGAGGTTATCAGCATTGCAGGGTGCTTATGGGGATAGTTACATCTCCCAAGGCAGCAGGAAAGGTTGGGAGAAATCCACAGGCAAAGCAGTGCTGGGGTGCTGGCAGCAAGCAAAGCCCATCACCCCCCCGCAGGCGCCCAGCCCACTCCCCTCCTCCCCACCCCACAGGTGAGCACATGCTCGGCTTGCCAGCACCAGATGCAGGGGCAGAGCCCAGTGGTGTAATATCCGTAGGTCGGGACCCCCCCAGACAAATGCTGATACCGATGTAGATATCAAATGAGCAGTTTTCCAGGCAGAAGGATGATTGCTTAATCTCTGCAATCCCTGCAGAGGGGCCTGTTTCCTGAGGTGACCGCTACAATGACCTTTTAATATACACTATCGGGTTTTCACTGTTATTTCCAAAAAGCCCTATGAGATAGTGGAATGGGTTTGAAACACGGTGCCAGAATATAGAAAGCTTTAAACTCAGGATTATGGGCTGAGTCACTAGCTAGAATATCATGAAAAAATGAGGGAGTTTGAAGAGCTGAAGGTAGGAAAGTGCTCTGGGGAGGGAGAGAAGGAGCAAAATGTGAGTTGAGCGTCGATACTTTACTAAGCTGTTGATATATGTGCTAATTGGTAGCATCCACTTTTTATCTAATCAAGGAAGTGTGTATATGTGCCATAAAAAAATAAAAATCAATCGCTCCCTGCTATGGCCACAGACCCAGCGGCACGGTGTGCAGCAGCTGAGCTGAGCCTTCGGTTTCTCTTCTTGGGAATCCTGGAGTAGGGGGAGCAATCTCCTGGGGAGGCTGCTCCCCTCATGAACATCAGTATTTCAACCAGGAGAAAATGCAGCAAACATCACTTGCCACCAATAATAATGGCTTTCAGTGTCTAAAAATAGCAAGAGGGCCTTTTTTAATCCAGAAAATGCTATATTCAGCTAGAGATAATTTGATGGTAAATTACGTTCTGACAAAGAAGAGTTAATCACTGACCTCAAAATTAGCTGTTGCCTAGGTACCCCTGGTCAGGCTCTGTTGACATTTACGTTGTGCAAACAGAATGCAATACCAACCACTCAGATGAGTATTTAGGGCTTCAAAATGGCCTTTTTTCCAAAGTGTAATGCAATGGCTGGGAACATGAGTTTAATGGTGGAAAAGTTGATGCCACCTGGATGCCATTCAGATTATTCTGTGGGTGCTATTGCGGATCCAGTTGCAGAAACATCTAAAAAGCTCCCCAAACCCCCACAATGTGTTTTGTTGGGGGAAGCCATCCTGGTTAAAAGAAGGTGCACAGGTAGCGCTATCAGCTGGGTGTTATATGCCGCAAACCTAACTAATGTGGTTAGCACGGCTTCTCAGATCACATTACGTAACTTTTTCTTTCCCTCTGTGATGGGATTAGACCTCCCCTTAGATGGGATAAGCACCTCTATGCGGAAAAATACACTTGGATTTCTCCAAAGCACGTGTCTTAGTACTGCGTGACATTGGGATGTTAGAGATTCGCGTGAGGTGGTGTTAACAAGGCGTATGGCGTAGGGTCAAAACCTGACTTGCTGTCAGATCGCAGCAAGTAGTGCAAGGTGGGGATAGGGGTAACCAAAGGCTCTTGCCTTCACCAATGTCTCCTAGTAATTATTTTTTTCTAAATTGTCTCGTAACAACAAACCAGCAAATGATAAAAAAACCCCAAACCCACAACACGGCTGGTAATATTCAGAGCCAGCACAAAGACTAGTGGTGTTGTAAGGAGGAAGAAGACAAGCCACTGCTTTGGCAAGAGCGGGATCCTCTGGATTGCAACCTGAGCAGATGCATTTCAGTTAGGATTAAAGGCCAGGTGAACCATTTGGGAACAACTCCCAGGAAGTCTCCTTGGAGAGTGTAGCCTTGTCTAGGAAAGCTGTGACTTGAAGAGTTGGCAGTTGACATGGATAAACACTCTTGCATCTAAGTTTTGGGTCAGAAATTGCTCTGTTAAAATGAAAATTAGTAATCATTACAAAGGTACATGATAAGCCAGGCTCTGAGGAGTGTGGAGGGATGGGTAGGATTAAATTGGATGAGTGTGGGTGTCTGCATTGTCCTTCCAACTCCTGAGTTGCTTCACACCTTTCTGTGGGGCTCTGCGTTTCTGCATTAAGGCAATGGTCTTCAGATCTCATGCGTCAAGGCTTCAGCGGCTTGCCTGCAAAGGATGTAGCAGGTTTTTTTCCTTCAAAGTAGCGTCTTACGGAATTTTTTTTCCCTACTGCACAGCTGGATTCATTTTTTTATTATTATAATCATTATCAAGGTGCTTTTTCACCTTCCTCTCAAGCACCTAAGATATTGGCCAGCTGTGTCCTCTGAGGTGACATAGCAAAGGTTTTCTTTTTCTTCCATTTCTCCCCAAAGGTGGTCCTGACCAGCAGCTCCAGGCTCGCATAGACTCATATCTGATCAGAAGGGAGGATGTGGTTCACATACTGGGTTCATCTTCCTTCGTCAATCCCCTGCCATTACAAGGGACCAAGGGATGCATGGAGCTTGTGGAGACCACCACCGCTCCCTCTGCCAAGGACTGAGCTCCTCAGGCTGACCATGGGGTGCAGCGCACAGGGAAGCTCAGACTGCTGGTCCCTCCTTGTCCGAAGCACTATGGAAATGAAAAAAAAAACAAAGGAAAATGAAACAAGATGGGATCCAGAGCCAAAACGTGTCACACCTTGTTGGCCTGAGACTGACCCAGGGGTTAACTGCATTTTGTGAGGTTTATGAGCAGATAACTGGTTGGTTGCCGAATATCTGATTGCCTGGATGTAGCAATATGACCAAGTTCCTCCATCTCCTGTGTGCCCTCATCATTTTGAATTCTGTGATACGATCTTGGCCAACTCAGCCCCTGCCAGCAACTCCACCTTGGCATGAGTCAAACAGAACTTGTCAGAGCTGCTCTTCTGCCCACAGTATTGTTTCGTTTGCATTACTTCTGCATCCAAGCTGTGGGTTACCCTTCGAAGCATGCCCTTCGAAGGGGGCTTGCAAGGCAGGGCTCTGGGTCATAGCCTTTACAATCTTCCATAGGATTTTAATAAGATTGTCAAGAGATTGTAAAGAGAACAGCAAACCCAGTGTGATGAAACATGATTTTGAAAAGCAAGTGATAAAGAATATTAAACCCCCTAAAATCCCCAAGCCTCTTCCCAGCTCACTAACACCCCCTCAATGTGCCGTAGCAGGAACAGGCGGAGCAGGGAAGACCCTTTACAGCAAAGCTGTTCCCGCAGATAGCCCACAGCCAGCAGCTGGCAGAGTGGCGGTTGGTGTCCCCGGCTCCAGCACAGGCTGCTGGCCTGGGGCAGGGAGCTGCTTGCTGGACATGAGCTGCACCATGCTCAGATTTGGACTAGAAAACAAAAGGCAAAAGGGTCTTTCCCCTTAGAGGACTCGTAGTCCTGCTATGACTATGGAAAGGAAGAAAATGCCCCTGAGGTGTTCTGCCCATCTCAGCAAGAGGGCTGAATCTGTGCACCACAGGGAGAGAGCTGTGTGGTTCTGCCAGTGAAGTTACGGGTAAATACAGCTCTCCGTCCCGCAAACAGTGCAGCAGGAAGCTGAGGTTGCTGCCGTGAGACCTCCCAGCCCTTCAGCACAGGGAGGGGTGGTGCCTGTCAGGGCAGAGAGTTCCTCAACACCAGACCTTTTGGAGCATGATGCCTCCAGAACGGTGCCCATCGGTGGGGGACGGTTGTGTGCACATTTGCCATCCAGCAAGGGGACACCAATCTGAGAGCACCGATAGCCCAGGAGCAAACCCTGCCTGGCGCGGAGGAGCCTGACTTTAGGATCCTTAGTCGCCCTGCAAGCCTCTGCTTCTCGGGTGGCTTTTGGGGATGGGGTCTTTTCTCCCCCACCCTGATGAATCACTGAGAGGTGTTGAAAGGGCAGTTGCTTTGTGCTGCCTCCTCCTGCCACCCTGCCAGCCCGCTGCTCATCTCCTTGGGAACCAGCCCAGGCACAGGCTGGCATGCCAGGTGGGGCTTGCTAATATTAGGTGTGAAGATTGGTTCGTTTGCAAGTTGAAAAAAGAGCGCCAGTTCCTGATTTGCACCGCCCTGCTTCAGGCACTCTGGTCCGATTTTTCCCTGGTCTGCTTTGGAAAAGAAAACGTGTTAGAAGAAAAGCCCAAGGACCTGCTCCAATGTCAGCCTTGTCACCTACCTCTGCTGCACGCGCTTGATGCAGCAGTAAGTGTGTGTTCCCATAGCAACAGGAGGAATTCATTTAATGATATTATTAGGATTTATTTATATGCATGCACACACAGTCACACACCTGCACACTGTGCGCGCACACACACACATGCACAGAGAAAAGGAAAATAAACAAGTCCTACTCTTCAAGGAGATCCCTATGAGAAGTCAATCCTGTACACGAGGTTCACGGTGACTGCAAGATCCCCATTTTCACTATACAGGCACAAACCCAAAAGCCGACCGACCAGCCAAACCCAATTCAGCAGCGCAGCCCTAGGGCAACGGGGTCGAACCCTGAGGCAGCACTATGAACCCGGAGGCTGGAGGACCCCCCCTCACTGCCCACCCCACGGGGCCACCGCTCACCGTCCAGGCGAGAGCACACTCAGCACACCCTGTGTGTGCTGCCGGCAGAGGAGTGGCTCTAACATGGCTTTGCTTGTGTTTATGATGTAAGGGTGTACAAATATTTATTTTTAAATGTCCAAAAGGTCAGAGTTCATCTCTAGTTAAAGACATTTTGTAGCTCATCAAGATCAGACAACTGTCTAAATCAGTTTGCACTCTCAAGGTGAAAAAATTCATCTTTGTTAATTCATCTGGAAGTATCCCAGCACAATTTTAGAGATGAGCCACTCCTGCATTCCCACACATCCCCACGCCGTGCCCAGCTACTGTCCTGCTACGGGAGTGGGGGAGGATTTCAGGTCTGGCTTGAAAAACATGTGAAGCTCATTCTCGGGAAAGCATCCCTTAATGCATTTGTAATGACCTTCTTGTTGCTGGTTTTGAGTTCACGTGCAGCACCAAAATCAAGCGCTTTTTTGTGTGTGGCACTGATAGACTTCTAATGGTGTTTTCTTTATTGGTCATCTCTCAGCTTTCTCCAACAATACTCACAGTTAAAACACAAGTTTTTTTTACTCTACCCAATAAGTGGTCTAATTTCTGGTAGTGAGGATATGCACCTCTATTACGTATTTGAACATCATCAGAGTTGCCGGCCCAGCGATGCTCTTGTGGGTTCCATTAGATGCCTCCATTTCTAACCACCCAAATTCGCTTTTACTCCTTTCTCATGCAGCACCAGGGACCTTTAAAAAATCCTGGAGGTGAACAGCTGAGCAACTGGAGAGGGAAAAGCAGTTGCTGAGCAAGGGGAGGAACGTGATGCAAAGGTGTCTGTCAAAGGAAAACCTTCTGTTTCCTTGGGAACACGGGATTTTCCCCCCTTGGACCTCTCCAAATGCAGAAGCTGCTGCTGGCAGCCTGTTGCAGATGGACCACCAGTGCCAGAACCGCACCTGTATGCAGGGATTTCATCCTTCCCTCATGCAGCATTGCCTTTGTATGGACCAGAGGAGAGGAAAGAGGGACAGGGGCTGCTAGCTCTGTTGTTTTGCTTTGTTTTGTTTTTTCACCGTGACAGGGGAGCCTGTGCTGTGCTGCCCCTGGGTTTTCAAGGAATCACCTGAAATTCCTGATGACTTGATCTCCATCATGGTGGCAGTGAGCCGAGAGACAGCAAATCCCCATGGCTAGCAGCTCTTGGCAGGTAGATGATAAAAATTACAGCCATGGAAAGAAATGCAGTGAGTGGGACAGCAAGAGAAGATGGGGAGGGTGTCGGAGGGCGCACACTCTTTGCAAACCTCTGGCCGGTGGCTGAGATTTGGCATAAAGTCTGGGATTTTATTTGCAGGATGTAGTCTCACGGAGAGAAGGGAGCCCAGGCTTTTTCTCAGGTGGAAGTTGCTTTTGCACCGTCATATATCTAGGTAGTTCCTTTCTCTGGCTCTCAGTCCCATGCCAGTGCACTAGCAATAGAGCTGGCATGCCTGTGGCTCGCCGGGAGCCTCTGCGCCCAGCGACAGCAATGACTGGTACCAAGCATCAGCTTAAATAAAGGGCGTTGAACGGAGGGACTGGGTATTTCAGTGAGCAAGGCACGGCCTGGGGGGCTATAGCTTCCGGCAAATGGCACTAGCAAGGCCCAAATCCCTCAGCACTGGGCTGAGTGGAGACAGACAGG